>OX439132.1:8167952-8170452 GCA_949318235.1 Ecdyonurus torrentis
TTTACGCAGTCAAAAAAAAATCGCTTTTCTTGCATGAATTTGATGCGTAGATAGTGTATACGTACGATTGCTTCTGGGATCTTGAAAAAGTTACGTGAGTAGCTTACAACAGAAGAAGAAGCAAGCCAACAATGCGAGAATGACACGGCAAGCAAGCGAGCTGCCTGCTATGTAGAGGGAAGTTCTTGTGTCCGACTTTATCATGAAACGTGATAAGTTTAAACAATGACATTTTATTGCGGTATTCTCTCTCTCTCTCTCTCTCTCTCGCACACGTCTCCTCTTACTGAATTATCTTATACCAGCAAGTTGCTCTAGGTCACTTATTTTAGAGGAAACCTCGACTTGAAAAAAAAAAAATAAAAAAAAGTTTAATTCAATAATATATAACAAACTTTTTATTTGTCTTTTGCATGCAAGTTAGAAAAAACTAATTAATTTAATTTGCTTAATTAAATTTGTATTAATGTAGGTAAAACGTGTACTAAAACTTTATTTGCATTCTATAATAGAGTATATTTAAAAAAAAAACTTCTTTTTTCCCCCACATTCCCTGTTTTTTCTAATTTGTATGCTACACAAAATTTCATTTCATCGTGTAATCTATTATGTAACATTTACTTAAACATATTTTCCGTTATGGTGTCTATCATATTTTATGCTTTAGTTTGAACCGCATTCTGCATTCAATTAATCACAAATATATTTAAATTAACATCTCGTAACTAAAGCATACAAAGATTTATTATTACTGTTTTCTATATATATATATATATATATATATATATATATATATATATATATATATATATATATAGAAAACAGTAATAATAAATCTTTGTATGCTTTAGTTACGAGATGTTAATTTAAATATATTTGTGATTATTTGTGTGTATATATATATACCACAGTATTTTGAAGATATATACAAAAATTCTCTTATACATACATGTAGGTACATATATGTAAATTTCCAACCCATCTACTTTAAATCCAATTTGAATGGTATAACCGTGTAAAATTTGAATCTTATATATCTCATGATTACCATGTTATACTATACCATCCTCTCTTTTCTCTCCTCTCTCTCTCTCTCTCTCTCTTGCTCCTCTGTTCGCATCCTCAAGGGATCACTGCAAATGTGTTTACTATCGATTTACCTGGGCATATGTGCTTCTTTATGTTACCAAATATATAAATACTTATATACCAAAATATAAATAGGTACCCATAAGAAAACTGCAACCAATAAACAGTAGAAGAGAGACAGGTACAATTTTTTATTATATAAAGAAAAGAAAAACGTTTCCCTTGGAAAGTAGAGAGAAAGAGAGAGAAAGAAAAATACTCTTAGATGGATAAAAGTTTGAAGTACAAGCAGTAAAATGAATATCCATTAAGCTACAACAATGACTAAGTTCTTATAGATTTTTTTTTTCTTTTCTTTTTCCTCCATTTTTTAACGTCGTACTTTTTTTTATTTTTCTATGAGACCTACTTTTTACATCATATTTTTTCTTTCTTTTTAGAAGTGACCACAAAAGAAGATATTATAATATTTATGCAAAAATATATAAGAGTTGCATTTTGTATGAAAAAGGCTTCAGTTTATTTTGATACATATAAAAAGTGTATAAATTTATACTGATTGTTGTATATTTATATAAAATATATTGCGAACACGATCTATACCTCATCGAATTGCTAATTTGATCAGAGACATACAGACGTTACCAATATATACAGCAATATCAAATATACAGTATTTTATATAGATAAAAAAAAGGTCTTATTTTTGTATTCTAGTAGACGCGTTGAAAATCGTAAATTTTGATAATTTGTGTATACACTTGAGTCGTGTTCACGTGTTGTTATATTTTTATTGTGCAATAAATTTGATTGCATGCAGTTTCCATTAAAAATCACAAACTTTTCATGCAATACTATTTTATTCGGTGTAGGTTTATTTTGCTCCGCATGAATAGGCCGCTATTTCAATGTGATTGATCTTGAATACGTAATGTGACTGTCATTTTTTTTAACTGCTCATTAACTACAGTAAAGTATAAGAAGTAAGTTAACATAATTTTAGATTTGCTAAAATACTTAATTCAAGATTAAAAGTATATTGGTTGGTCTCCGTGGTTGTACGTACACTTAACTTTAAAAGAATACTGTATAATTTTCAAACAATAATTCAAGGAAATTTAATTCTATACAAACACCATAATGAATTTAACTATTATGTAGTTATTACATTGCAGCATTACAAAATATCAATAAAGGAGAATTTATTTCTTATAGAAAACAACTTTATCACAGCCACTTTTTTTTTTTTTTTTTTGCTATATTAGTTCATGATAGTTAAGTATAGAAACTTCTTTTTTTTTAACGAAAGCTCAATATATAAAACTTAAATGAGTCAGCCATAATGCTTGTCAATCATGCTTAATTGTTTGACTTTTGGTTTCTTCGTAATTTGTTGTGAACATGAAATAAA
>OX439132.1:8175452-8180452 GCA_949318235.1 Ecdyonurus torrentis
GAACCATAATAGCAACTCGGAAATATTTGTGTAAATTTTTTCCAGTCGACACTGGATACATGCAAGTGTCTTCCGAAGGCACACACCTCCCATTACCATCATACCTGGATTACAAACTCAGCATCGGCTCGGAATTGACCGCTGATTTTTCTCATCATGGGATCTTTCTCTATGACAATTTTTTTAACATATTAAATTCAAAATTTACAACAAAATCTTATAAGTAGTGACAATGTTTGAAATTTGACTTTCAGTATCCTGTCGGGATGACAATTTAATTCACGACTAAATCCACCTCATTTGCATAATTCATGACTTTCATTAGAATTTGTTTCATTGTTGCTAACATAGTGATCCATTTCGTTTTTCAATTAAGTAAAGCATTTTGTTAACAATTCGATCACAAAGTTTGTATAACAGTGAAAAATAAGCAATTACAATGCAAGTAGGGAATTCTTTCATGAATTTTAATATCAGTTTTGAAACAGATGATGAAATTATTGTAAGACTGTAAAAAGATACAGATTTATATTAAGCGCAGGACAGCGGTCAATTGCGGTTGATTTGTATTATCAACCAATAGGAAGCCGTATTTCTTATCCTATCCGACTTAAAGCGATAAGAAATTGACCGCTGTCCTGCGCTTTAGAACGAAAAGCGAATTTTTTTTTTGCTTTTGTATTATGTTACAAAAAAAAATAGAAGCTTGGAAACTAAAATATACAACGCAAAACTTTTTTTTTTTTTTTTTTTTTTTTTTTTTTTTTGCCTTTACAGAAAATGCCTTTAGGACTAAGGAAAAAAATGAGAATTTTGTAAAATATTGTATTAAAAAAAAACTGGAAACACAAGATCATAAAACTGGAAGAACATTGCCCGAGATAATTACCATGAGAATGTTAAAAGAGAAATAAAAGGATTATTTTTATTTATATAATACGTGTATATTCAACAAAATGAAACAAACGTGCTGTAAGATTTAGTTTTGTTTGTATATACTGTACACAGAGAGCATTGCTTTCTTCTCGTACGTACGATGTATTTGACATCTCTTTGTGAGAATATAATTATGTTTCACGTATATTATACAACTTCCATGGACAAAAATCCAATTAAAGTAATAATAATATATTATGCGTATATCTTTTAAACAACTATTGTTAGTTCATTTTTATTTAAGATAAAATAAAAATAAAACAGGAAAAATTTAAAAGCAGTTTTTATCTTTTTGCTAAATCAGAGCTTTAAATTTTATTCCTGGAAATTATTTTAAATAAAATCTTTCAGTATTACGGGAGGTTTCAATATAATGAAGAAGGGGTGAGTATGAAAGTTCGTGGATGGAAAAGGAAAACGAAAAGAAGGCATTAAATTTGTTAAGTAGATTACGTTATATAAGAGAGGGAAAAGAGAGAGAAAGAGTACACATGCAATAGTGCTCTAAAATTTGGAACCATTTTACATTTTCCTTTGCTCTAACTAAAAGCAAAGCTCATGCACACACAACATATAGCTTTGCTGCGGCTGCAAAGTCAAAAAAATTAAAGTCACCTTCATTTAAAAACAAAAACAAACAAAAGAATAAATTAATGCAGTTTTTTTTAAAGGGCGTGGTTTGACTATATATATGTATGTCTGGCTCACGCTTAACTCAAACCTTTTTGTAAGCATTATATTATAATAACAAAACTTTTTTACGTTCAACTCAATTTTCAATATTATGTTAAAAGATAAAACAACAACAAAAAATATTCATTTCATTTTTTTTTTATTTATTATTATTCTTTTTTTTTTTTTTTTTTTTTTTTTTCATAAAAAATACATCTATAGTAGAAAAAAAATCGTTAATATTTAAAAGAAACTTTACTTATTTACTTAAACCTAACATTCATTTTGTGTTTTATTGTTATGTTTCTGTCACCATTTCAGTCCAATTTCTGTTACAACAATTTCTGTAACAATTAAGTTGATAAAATAATGTAAGTAGATGACTATGCAATACAAAGAGGATTCCCGCTGAACAGTGTACTGATCAGCTTGAGACGTGTATTGAGGGTTGAGGGTCAAAATGACATTAATCAAGTGGGTACCAAAATACAGGATAAAATAAATAAAAAATATGAATAACGATATTCAGTTTGGTAGACCTATCTTAAGTTGAAATATTAGTCAAGTGTCAATCTCTCTGTATAGATATAAGACACGATCGTGACTCGTGATGGAATTGATTAGGACGGACGGACACAAGTCAGCCAGGTACACAAGCACACGTGTGTATGCGCTGTCACTCATCATCACATCATCCCTTTAGCTTTGACGTCACTTATGACGTAAGTAAATCTACTGATAACAATCTTCCCGCTTTATTTTATCTAGGTAGGTATAGGGTTTCTAATATATAATTCTTTCATATATACATTGCAAATATTTTTTCTATAATAATCAAAATGTTTTGTTTTATTATATGAATTTAATCCATCATATCATAAATAAGAAGAAGAAAAAATAATGACGTAAATGATTTTGACAATATGATAAAAATAATAAATATTATGTTAAATGTATTTCAGAAATTATTCTTTAACCCACTTATAATGTAATATCAATTTGTTATTCCCCCTATACTTTAAACAGACACAATTATGGAAGGTTTCTTTTGTAAAAGAAACTAAATTCATATTATAAATATATTCAACTAAAATTGCTTACTAGGAACTTAAAAATGCACTTGGGAATGAAAACAATAATAATATTAAATGCATGCTTTTCATTTAGAGGCTGTAAAAGATACAAAACCACTTACATGGTTCTCTTGAATTCTTTTGAACAATATTTTCTTGTCAGATTAAATAATAGATTTAAAGAGATTTCGTACCTTTATGTTTCGTAGCTTCATATAATATGTATACTCTCGCACTTTTATTATGCACAAATTCCAAAGAAATTATGTGTATTTTCTGCTTTAAAAAGTCAATCACTGCAGTTGAGGGAAAAAAAAAAAAAAAAAAAAACTTGTAACGGGCATACTTTTTTTTTTTTTTTTTTTTTTTTCTGTAGGTATGTAGCGGGTGTGTTTTATTCTCTTCAAATATATCCTTCTGTTTTTAGTATGAAAAAAAAAGAAGTAAAAAGATGGTTATGTTTGGTGGTTCTTCGCACTGCAGTATTATTTGAACTTTCATGAAGTGTACATGAGAGTTAGAGTTACAGAGAGAGAGAGAGAGAGAGAGAGAGAGAGAGAGACAGAGAGAATAAAAGCACATAAAAAACTCTCGTTCTCTTTCTGGGAACCCTAAAGAACGAATTGGAGATTTACTAGCTTTTACTATTTTGAAGGGTTAAGTTATACGTATTTTTATATATGTACGTGTGTTGGGCATAGATCAACTATTAAAAGAGAGAAAACAAAAAATATAAAATAGTTAAGGCGTGTATTGTAGACAGCTTTTTACTTTATATTACAGCAAAACTACATTAGTAATAAAATTAACACACTTAACTATTTTATTATTATATACGCGTTGTTGTCTTATGTAAGATTTTTTTATTTTTTATTATTTATCTTTTTACTAACTCTTGTAAGTTTTATATCTTATAATTCAAAGTCTTTTTAAGTATAATTTAAATGACTTAAATTAAAAGCAAATACACTCTATTTAAAACTCTTTATTTCTTGTACTACATAATATAATTACTTTAAATAATTTTGTCATTATTAGTAATACTAATAGTATAGTTATTTAGTTAAATTGGTTTTTAGTGTTACTACTTGCTGTAATCAAGTATATATATTTTTACATCATTTTATATGTATTCGTGTGATCAATAATAATATTTCTTATCATTACTAGATAATATTTTTTGTGATGCAAAAAAAAAAATCAATTTTTGATCATTGTATTTATATTTCAAGTTAATTCTTTTACGATTCAATAACCATCCTATCACTTTAATTAAATAACAATCAAATTATCTATTACAACTAAAACAAATTCACATTTATAATTCCTTTTGTAAGACATTAGAATAAACTTTAGAGATTATATTCACATAGAAAGTTCTTATTTATATAATTTCATTGTAAAAACTTGTTGAACTCTCTCGCCTGTTTACAAAATTAAATTTTGTTTTCAGTGTACAACAATGGCAATGTTATAAGAAAACCTATAAAGTAGTATAACAATATAACAAACTTCTATATATATATAGTAACAGATAACTTAATGTAACAAAAGCATTAAAGTATTATACGTTTTACATTAAGTTTTTGTTTTCTAGAGATCAAAATGTCCGTATGAAAAATGTACAGTACGTATATTACAAGTAATATAACAAAAACAAAATGTTTTATGATAAAAAATCACGAGAATGTTTATCAACTTCTTGACTTGAGACAAATGAAGTTTTGATGACTCTACTGTATGTACGTACTGTGGAAACAAATTGAGCTTAATATGGATTGTTTCAGATTTTTTTATGTTCGTTAAATCACAAATAACATTTTTTTTTTCCTCAAACTTTCTTTAACTTTGTCCACTTACCTAAATTACATTTTTTTTTCCATATCGAGTGAGATATTATTCCTGTCATTGCTATATTTATAATAATTCTAAAATACGTATTTGTCTCTATTATGAAAAAAAAATGTATATAATTTTTATATTATTTGATGCGATTATGGTAAAAATATTATAAATGAATTAACATTAAAGCTTTTAATTGTAATACCCAAATGTTATAAATGTATGAAAATTAAGTAATCTCATTGAATTAAAAAAAATATTTTATTTTATTTTAGATGTAAACAAACAAAAGCATTTTTTAAACTCATCAAATTCTAAATAATTTTATGAATGTTTTTGTTACATGAAATACCAGTAGTTGATTTCACACGTAAAGATTTTACACTCCATAAACTGATAAGACTATCTTATTATACTAATTTTAATCTTATACAATATATTATCTCTTTGCACAAAGGTTTGCCTACCTTTCTAGGC
>OX439132.1:8785452-8955452 GCA_949318235.1 Ecdyonurus torrentis
TATAGACCAGACCACCAGACCAGACTACTCCGTGCAACTCCGTCAAGCGCAGTCGAATCAAGCGACAAAATACTAGAGCAGAAGCAGACAGAGCGGCAGCAACGAAACAACCAGGCAACCAAGCAGGCAACAAAGCAACAACTGCACTGCAAGAGAACAGCGAGCCCGCAGCGAGCCATCGGCCTCATAGACCAGTCATAGACTCACTCGGGCAGACCGTGGGCGCATACTGCAGTCCTGCAGTCGAGCAAAAAATACAAAGAAAAGCAAGAAAGCAGAAGCAGAAACCTGGGCCAGACCCAAGAAATTATAATATCAATATCTAGGCAGATTGTTTTATTTAGACCGTCTGTCAAGATTGAGTCAACAAGTTTTCATCGCCAGCTTTATATTATTAGTGAGTATGTATTGGGGTCTATGCAACTAGCTGGTTTGGCATTTTGCAACGGCGTTTGCCGCAGCACAACCATAACCAGAAATCAAAATATGTAGTATTATATTGTCGGTAAATGCATAATTCTTATATTATACATAATGATTGATGATATATGTATACAATTAAGATATGCAAAACCATGAAATAATAAATATAATAATATAATATAATAAGCTGTACAGCTCTGGCCAAAAGTTCCTGAACGGGGCAGCGGCGGCCGCTGCGTTTTCTCATAAAGATAACATAGGATATGGTTGCGGGTTGCCTATATGTAAACCGTTCGGGAACTTTTGGCCAGAGCTGTACCGGCTGTACCTATATAGGAGTCCTAGGATGCCTTTTATTTAAAATTGAATATATCTCAGGTAAAAATCGGAGTATTCAAAATGTATTCTTTTTATATTCATTTACTACCCTTTACCTGAGAAGTGTATTGAAACTGTATTCATTTACTACCCATATGTATTCACTCGAAAAAAGGCAATAAAAATTTAGTATTCTTTTTGTATTTATCCAGAAAAAGTATTCATTTTGTATTGAATTTGACACAAAAGAATACAATATGAATACTCGGTAGTATTCTTTTTGTATTTTTTACCTGGATATGAATACCTTTTGAATACTCCACATTTTTGTATACACGTGTTTTATTGTATTCTTTGTATACTTCTTTTTCTGATTTTGTTTTAATTTTACCATCGATCATATATTGCGGCGATAATCCACTATAATTGATGTATGGAAACTCACACATATATTCACATTTTTATATATTTGTCTTTTATTTTGCACTTCGAGATGCAATATAACTTTCAGTTTTCAGAAAATAAAAACGCAAACCGGAGAGATTTATAAAGTGTGACGCGGGGAGAGTATTTTTTGAGAGTAAAGAAGTATACATATAATAATATAATACTGCAGACATAAATATATGAGAGCCAGCTAGAGTATTAAATTAATTGTCACGCCTCGCAAATGTCTATAAGTTATATATATGTTATGTATATAGTTTATATGTATTAATTGCTGATAGCTGTGTTTTCTATGCTTTTTGTCTACGTACGTGTGGACTTTAAAAAAAAAACTCGCTCGCTCCCTCGTGAATATAGCAAGGAATATTATGATTCCCCCCCCCCCCCCCCCCCCCCCCCCGGCTATAGGTTGATACAAAGTCGAATAGCATCTCCCTCCAAGGGCTCATTTTAAATCATATATGGTCATTTTTAAATCATCCCCTATCTTTATATTTTTATATTAGTTTAAAGCAAGGGAAAAATTAAAGAAACTTGAAGTATATAAAAATAAAAACAGCAGTTTAAAAGTAAGACAAAAGCAAGGAAAAAATTAAGGCTTAAAAGAAAAAAAGAAAAAAAAAATCTGAAATTTAAAGGAAAGGAAAAATAAGGGGAAAATTAAGGAAATAAAGTGATATTAGACAAAAATAACTAAAATAAGGTAAAAGCAAAGGAAATATGTTTTAATCGGGAGGAAACAAGCAGCAATTGGACTGCCAGTATTTTTACCATATAGTTATTCGGCAAAAAACTCTTCCTATAGCACGGAGATAAAAAAAAATTGTATTGATATATCTTATTTCCACACTATAAATTTCAAGATAAAATTGGAGTATGTGTATGCGTGCCTTCTTCAGTTCTTACAAACTTGAATAGAACTAGGTCTATGCATTTATGTTAAAGTCGACGCCATGTTGGATAACTCAATACATAGGTGGCATAGGAAAAAAAATCATTTTGCCAGTTTAAAAACACTATGCAATATTTTTGAGAGCATTTATACTGTAAATATGTTGAATTAGTATCTCAAGTATGTGAGAAAAATAACAACAATAACAAATTAATCGATTTCCCAAAGAAAAATGGCTTAAATGAAGTTTGTCCTATGCTGAGCAATGTTTTGTACTACTCCAGTATGGCCTCCAAGCGTAATAAATATGACGTCATCCGCATACACCCTATATGATCTGAGTTTCTCTCTCTGAGTCTGAAGGGACTGAAGGGCCAGGCACATACAGCCACATACTTCCATTTTCTCTTAAAAGCTATAGAGTGCAATTAATTTTTTTATTATTATTATTATTACCTGTAAGATTTGTTGTCCTTTTTCCCCTTTATATAATTAAGGTATTGTAGGGTGGTTTCATTCATGTTAAAGTTGACGCCATAAGTGATCGAGTGCTTTAACATATGGGCCAGTATAGGAAAATGAATAATTTTTTGCCAGTTTAAAAATACTTCAAAATATTTGTGAGAGCATTGATGCTTTTAACAAGTTGACTTAGTTTTTCAAGTATATGCAAGAAAAATAATAACAACAATTTTTTGTTTTTAAGTTTTTAAAGAAAATAGCAAAAATCTATGTTTATGTCCTGCGCTGAGTAATGTTATTTGTTGCTCAAGAAGTGTATCGATCAAAAAGCATTTAGAATTACATCATGCACACACCCTTTATTAAGATGTGTAACATCTTTTTAAATAATTTATACCTGATTATTATTATTATTATACTATATTTATAGCATGCGTATCATGAAATGCATTATATATTTCCATATTTCATGTGATGCTTTACATGTACATGTACAGCTCTGGCCAAAAGTTCCTGAACGATTTGCATTGGCCAAACCCGCAACCACACTATGTTATCTTTATTAGAAAATGCAGTGGCCGCCGCTGCCCCGTTCGGGAACTTTTGGCCAGTCGAGCTGATGTACATGCGTTATATTGTATATGGCTTATTACAATGATCACTTAAAGTTTATCTTTGTTTAGCAGGTAAATTTTTATTGTGAATAATACCAAGGTTGATCCCAGAAAAATGGCTGAATGTGGAATATTCTTCTCTGATGAAGTGGATGTTTGCCCTTATAACCCTTCGCACAGCATTCTTCGAACTAGAATGCAAACACATCTTGTTAAGTGTAGAAAGGTATATCCAATAATAAAAAAAAATACAATTACTAATTTTATTGTTAATCATAAAGCATATTTTGAATGTCTTCAAACTCAAAGAAAAATATTTTTATGTAACTTTTTCTTTTTCTAAAGGGGCCTTTCATTTTAGTGGGAGGCGGAAGGGGGGGGGGGTTAATGCAATTATAAAATCATGTCTTAATATAACGTCAGATTATCTTTTTCTATGTTAATAGGGTCACAATGATACAGAAAAGAAACTTTGTCCTTTCAATTCTACACACCATATTGATGCACCTGAGTTTTCTTATCACATCACTGTATGTCCTGATCGTCGTACTCTTGATAACTTCAAATATACACGTAAGACAAATGTCATGTGAGTGTGTATGTATATTGTGTGTGTGTACGTGTGTGTGTCAGTGTGTGTATTATGTATGTATGAAATATGATAATGCATATGTGTATTAGAAATGTCTTGCATTGTCGTCAAAACAAAACAAAAATTATATATATATAGTGTGCATTTTGTTCTACAATTGATCTGAATAAATGTGTACGTCAATTTTTTCAGTGGGCCCTGAGACGTTACCAGAAAACATCCTTCCAGTGGAAAATCGTGAGATTCCATGTGATGAAAACTGGGATGAAGTAGATGTTCCTACATATGATCCAGCCCTTCGTCTGCAGGATGGAAATTTGCTTGTGTGAGTTAAAATAACTGAGTGATACGTGTTTTAATGTACTGTATGTTTTGTTAATAGATTGTATAATATATGCTATAGCTGTTTATATATTTCATACATTTGTATTATTTATTATTATAATTCATTTCAGGCAGATCAAAGGAGCTACTCCTTCTGAAAGGAAAAAGTTTCGTGAAGAAAGAAGGCAACGATTTGTGGAGGATAATGCGTAAGTTGTATTTCATGCTTTTACAAAAATCAAATAAACAGCGCACGGTAAAATTAAATAAAGTATTTAAAACAAGTATTTGTGCTTTCAGTATCCAGCAGAAAGAAGATGGACCATTTGATGTTGAAATCATTGAGCCAGTTTCAAAGAGTGATGAACTTCCTGCAAACGAAGATAGAAATTGGAAATCGAAAGAAATGATGTTGGCAAATAATAAAACGCCAAGAGAGAGTAAGAGATCTGTTTCTGAGATGAATGGAGATGTCGATTATGAAAATGCCGCATGGGGTTGGCAAAGTCCAAAACAACAAGAAAGATTTGAATGTGAGGAATCAAAATTAAAAGCTGAGAAAAATTGGACTAAATATAACCAATGTGATAAATATTTAAAGTATGGCAACGAGCAAAAAGAAGCCAGTGCTATTAACTTTGATTGTTTTTTGGATGCAGATTTTCAACCTGTGTATGGTCAAAGGTATAATAAGTTGTCAAGAGTAGATAGACAGTCTTCACCAAGTACAACTGACTCAGGTAAAAATCGGAGTATTCAAAATGTATTCTCTTTATATTCATTTACTATTTTTTACCTGTGAGAGTATTCAAACTATATTCATTTTATACCCAACTATATTCACTCGAAAAAAGGCAATAAAAATTTACTATTCTTTTTGTATTCATTTAGGTAAAAGTATTCACTTTGTATTGAAATTGGCACAAAAGAATACAAAATGAATATACCGACTATTCATTTTGTATTCTTTTACCTTTTTTTGAATAGTTTCTGAATGCACTTTTTTTTGTCTGAGGATAATTCAAGTAACTTCCAGTATGCCTACTCTCGCAACAATGCTGAGGAAAATGGGTGGAACCATTTTAATGAATCCAAAAGTGAAAATTACCATCCTGGAACTTTTAGTAAGAATAATACTGAAACTGCACAAATCTACATAAATAAAGGTGACACAAGCAACTTTCTTAAAAACTTCAATGGTCAGACAGGAAACAATGCCAGGTCTGTTGGTGTGCAAGAAAACTATTATTCCAGGCAAGGTGATGAGATCAATGTGACCAGAGTAAATTCTACCGGTGAAAATTCTGTTTCAAACATTGGCCGTGGTTTTACTGAAAGACAGCAATTACACAATTTTGGTAGAGGTTGGAATCCAATGGTCAACAATACTGGAGGTCATTATCAACTTGAGTGCAAAGGAAGAGGATCAATCTTACAGCGCCAGACTGCTAGTGTAGGCCAGCAATCTGATTTTCGTCTACCTCCACCACCTCTAAAACCTATGTCACCATCCAAACGTTGGGGTGAATATGGCAGCTTTGAGAGTCTTGCCAGCACATGGCGTGACAAAGTTACAAATGCTCAGCCATCGTTTGAGATGAACAACACTTCATGGCCTGTGTTACAAGAAACTCGTATCAAGACTGCTCCATCTTTGAAACAGAATGATTTTTTTCTTGGACCGAGAAACATCAGGACTTATGAATCAAATTTTGACAACCAATACAACAATCAAGCACGTAAGAACTTTGCTTGCACTAGCACTGAAGAAGCTACAAATTTCCATCCTATGCCTTTTAACCACGAAGAAAGAATTTTGTTAAAAACACCATCAGATTTTGAGGTTACGCAGAGGCAACAAAATTGCTTTACACCCATTTCACCAGCAGCCTCCAATGGTCAGATGCATCTACTTTCTCCATCTGCTTTTAGCTTGCAGTCGGCTACCACAACCTCTGGCTTGGAGTCAGTGTATACAAATGATAGCTATGGAGCAGCTGGCATGGGGCGAGGTTAGTTCTTATATTCAATTCTTTTTATTTGAAAGTCCGTGCAGGGGTTTAAATATATAATATAATACTTTCTTTTATTACTATTTTTTTAATAAAAAATATAAAATTCAGTTAAAGATAACAATAATTAAACAATTAAATATTGCAGAGTAATTTTTGTTTTCTAGTATTCCCCCCCCCCCTTTAATTGTTTGCTTAATTTTTAACTATAATTAAAGCAATACTTAAAGGCGTAGAACACCTTGAACAAAAAAGTTGCGTAATATACTAACAAAACTGAAAATCAACGTTGATATGGCCGGAGTCATTGATTTCTAATTTATTTTCCATTTGCAAAATGCCGCTGCCGGTCACTGACGTCACAGCTCGCCTGGTCCACGCGCAGGTAAACCGGGCAAGCTGTGACGTCAGTGACCGGCAGCAGCATTTTGTGAATGGAAAATAAATTAGAAATCAATGACTCCGGCCAAATCAACTGCGTTTTTCAGGTTTGTTAGGATATTACGCAACTTTTTTGTTCAAGGTGTTCTACGCCTTTAACCCTAAAAATAAGCAGTAGACCTATTTTTTTTTCTAAAATAATAATAATAATAAAATAGTAATTGGTTGCTTGTTTTACTTTTTCTAGTCTGCGGGATAAGCGAGCCCTGCGAGGGTAACAATATAGAGTACACCCCCCTTTACTATGAGAAAAAAAAATTGTACACCCTGCTCTACCTACTATAGGCTTACCTGAGAAGGTGTGCAGCTTTTTTACTCGCACAGTAAAGGAAATCTATTACGGCATCAGAGATTTCCTCTTTACCCACGCGTGGCTTGCTTATCCCGCAGGCTAGAAAAGTAAAATAAACAAACTACTTTCTATTGAATTATTTTGGATCAGAAGAACAAAAATGACTTATTTTTAGGGTGAAGTATCATTTTAATCACAATATAATAACATTAAAAATTTGATAGAAAGAAATCGCTGTTTTGTTATATATATAAATGTTAAAAAATAAATAAATATAAATACATACAAGAAAATGGTAGAACGATTAGAGTATGTTGAATTGACAGAATTGACAATTAATTAGACCCAGTTTCTGAAGATGCTATAGGCTAGGTGTGTACACATTGTGTTTATATATTGACACAGTAACCCAATCCTTTCAACATATCAAATAATAGAGTTGTTCGTAAACCCTGTTATCTCTTGCACTAAAAAAAGTGCACATTCCATTTGAATAACCAAAGTTGATTGTCATTTTAGGTGCAGAGAACAGGGTTTACAAACAGCAGTAAATATTTTTATAATAATGTTATCTAGCAATCTATGCTACAAATTTGATCCCGTCTCCCAACTATCTACAAATTAGAGAATTTTTGTGTTTAATTAATTTTCAATTCAAAGTGCTCTTATCTTTCTATTGTGTGTTCTTTCATAATATTTAATTTAAACATAGTTTGTATAATTTTTTTTTTTTGGGTCAGAACTCTGCATCTATTTCATTTCATATTTTCTATACTTAAGGTTTAAAAGACTCAGGCTTTTATAGTCGCATTATTTTATTCGTTCAACGGTTAATTGTTTAACACAAAAACTGTATAATTTAAGTTGTTGTACATGTTGCAGGTTGCAGCGTTGATCGTCATGCTTGGTAGACCATTGAATACCAAATAGTAATCAATATAATTGAAGCTTATATTTCATTTTCCTTTTGCATTTATTTTAAATAATATTGCAGCAGCAGCAAAAAAAAAAAAAAAAAAAATGCTGGTAATACTCCCCTAGAAAGATTTGATTTAAAATATTGATTTATTCTGTATCATTTAATATTTTTTTATGTATGCCAGAAAAAAAAAAAAGAGTAATTTTTATTTTCTAACTTGTATATTTTGTTTTATACAATAATATAAATGCATAACCATGAACCACTAACTTTTTTTTATATAACAATAATGCTAAAAAGTGCTTATATTGTATTATTTAAATTCAGATTTTACTTTTAGATAAGCTTTTTTTTTTTACTATTTTATACACTATAACAAGTGAGTATTGTATTTTTCTTATTTCGTAAATAAATAAAGTTATGACACTTTTCTTTCAATGTTGACACAAAAACAATATTTTATCTGCATAGTAGATTCAAATATATAATTATTTTGTGTTTGTAACTTTTATTCTATTTCAATTTTTATAATTTTTCCAATAACAAATTGTTGGTAAACATGATGATTGTAATTCTCATACACTCATGGTTTAGCGTTTACAATAATGATAAAATATAATATCATGATGATTTTGTTAAAATGTACACCCAGTAAACCACAGCTCATGTGACGTCACTGCTATAGTGACGTTCTTTCAGTCGGACAAGTACTTGCAACCACGTAAAAAAACTGTGGTTCACTGGACAATGTGTAAAATGCGCTAAAAATGGTTTCTCTCTTTCTTTTATTATGAATGCTGCCATTATCTAGTATTGCATTATATACTATACCCTAGGATTCTAGCATTGCAAATTATTTTGCATAAAATTTGTCGTTTGGTATAGGCGACCTAGTTTTGTTAAGATTACATTTGTGTATTTTTATTTTCTTATTATTTTTTTAAGAAAACAATAAGCTCTAAACATTAACTAATTAATTTTGTACTTCATTATTATTATTTAATAGTAATAGTAATTCTATTGTAATTTCCTGTGTATTGAATTGATCAACAAATAAACATATATAATATAACTTCAAATTATAGAGTTCTATATTATGTGGATCATTTTATTTTTATATTGTATACAAAATTTATTTTAATTGGTAAATAATTTAATTTGGTTGGTTCTGGAAATGTTACGGTATAGCGTCAAATTATAAATTATTATTTTCCTAGATAGTTGGTCTATAGACCAATATATTACGATTTACGATCCACTCCACTGTAGTAGTGTGCACAGTAATTACAATTACTGTGAGTAGTGTGTGATTTGGTAGTATAGTGCAAGTAAATTCAAAAGTTTTTAGCGCCATTGAAATAAATCAAGTTTCCACCAATCAGGAGCTCCAAAAATTGTCAGCTGGTAAAAGTTAAATATGGCCGAAGATTTGTTTTAAATAAAAATATATTCTGTTGTTTGTAATATTTTCACTGCAATATTAATATATTTCGTATTTATGATGGCAAATATATCAAGCGCAGATTTAAAACATTCGCTTAGGAAATTGGAGTTTCCGTACAGTGCAAGAGAGGCATTAGAAAAATCAGGTGAATAAATCGCTTTGGTGTGATTTTATTTGGTCCTATTAAAATATATGCATGTACAATTACATGTAGACCTGTAGAGTAGATGTAACATTGTTACATAAATATAGTTTTAGTATGTATAATGCATAATATACATAATATAAAAAAGTTTAATTAATACTATAAGGACCAGGATTAAGAATTGAAATTAATACTTTCATTACATTATGCTTTACATATGAAGTTTTCATATTTTCTTTCATATATTTTTCTGTCTTTAAAAATTTATTATTGATACGTATATCTTCATGTCTATGAGTTCTTGTTCATTTTGTAATTCACAATTTTATTTTATTTCAGAGCAAATATGCATGGCGTCAGATTCAACATATCCAGATAGAATCCCAAAGAATGTGGAGATAATTCCTGATATCATTGCAGAATTTGTTTTCTGTGAAGTTGACAAACGTGGTAACAAAAAAAGAGTAAGATACACTCATATATATGTATACCAGCCTCTTATTTTTGCATTTGGTACATTAAATCCTTTTTTATATATGTACAGCTCTGGCCAAAGCCAAAAGTTCCCGACAGGGCAGCGGCGGCCGCTGCTTTCTCTCATAAAGATAACATACTCAGACAAAAATGTGGAGTATTCAAAAGGTATTCATATCCAGGTAAAAAATACAAAAAGAATACTACCGAGTATTCATATTGTATTCTTTTGTGTCAAATTCAATACAAAATGAATACTTTTTCTGGATAAATACAAAAAGAATACTAAATTTTTATTGCCTTTTTTCGAGTGAATACATATGGGTAGTAAATGAATACAGTTTCAATACACTTCTCAGGTAAAGGGTAGTAAATGAATATAAAAAGAATACATTTTGAATACTCCGATTTTTACCTGAGTAGCGTGGTTGCGGGTTGCCTATGCAAATCGTTCGGGAACTTTTGGCCAGAGCTGTACAATATATATGCATGTATGGTAATAGGACTAGTTATCGGCAGCTTAAGAGTCTTAAGGTTGAAATTCCTATAGTATTGTTGAGAAAAGCAGCCAAACCAACACTGCCGCAGTTATCGGCACCCCTATTTATCTCGGTTCCTTCTACTGATAAAAGAGTTTTAAGCAGTGGTATGGCAAGTAGACGGAACTCTAAAGGTGCATTCACATATTCTTAAATTCGTTACAACTTTGCGCAGCAAAGTTACAACCAAATTTGTTGACTTTTCCGTAACAAAATTAAGATTGTTGCAGAAATGCTGCGCCTTTTGCGCAGCAAAAATTTAACAAATTTTAATGCTGCGCAAAGTTACGGAAAAGTCTAATCGAAGTTGACTTTTCCGTAACAAATTTAGTGCTGCGCGATAATTTAACAGGCCGATTTTGAGACAAATTTGATTTTTTTCAATTAAAATAATTAAAATGAACGCATGAACTTCAAACTTTGTGGGTGTAAAGAAAATTAAATTAACTTTAAGTTACCAAAGTTTAAAATGCGAAACTAACCCCTTTCACTCTTTTTAGGGGTGGTAAAATTAACTATTATCGATTACTATAGGGTGCATAGTAGATTTCGTGTTAAACAAATCTGGTGCGGGTTCGGGTGAAAATAAAGGTCAACCGTGGAGGTTATGGAACATAACATAGTATATATGGGATGACAAAGTTAATTTGACCACCCCCTGGGGGTAGTTTGGGGGTGAAAATTACCAAAAAATTAAAGTTCTCCGATTTTGATGAAACTAACGTCCTGACTGGGGTAACTTCACCTTGTGAGAACAATGGTGGCCACTAAAATTTCCTGAACCCACCCTCTGATTTTCCAGGGGGTGGTTCACCCTTGAAATTTGAGTTCTCCAATTTAAATGAAATTAACGTGCTGAATGGGGTAACTTGATCTTACGAGAAGAATGGTGGCCACTAAAATTTCCTGAACCCACCCCTTGATGACCTAGGGGGTGGATCACCCTTAATATTTACATTCTCCAAACTATTTTATGAAAACAATGATCTGACTGGAGTAATTAATCTCATGAGAACAATGGTGGCCATCAAAATTTTCCAAACTCACCCCTTGATGACCAGGGGGTAGTTCACCCTTAAAATTCTAGTTCTCTGATTTCGATAA
The DNA here is from genome assembly GCA_949318235.1 of Ecdyonurus torrentis. Lineage (NCBI taxonomy): Eukaryota > Metazoa > Arthropoda > Insecta > Ephemeroptera > Heptageniidae > Ecdyonurus > Ecdyonurus torrentis. The sequence continues at coordinate 8,796,895 of OX439132.1, forward strand.
AACAAACGTTTCGCATGGGGTAAGTTGACTTAGTGAGAACAATGGTGACATCAAAATTTCCTATACTCGCTCTCTGCCATGATGATTTCAAGGGTTTTTTACCTTTAATATTAAAGGCATAGAACACCGCCTTGAACAAAAAACTTGCCTAATATCCTAACATACCCAAATATCAACATTATTTCGGCCAGAGTCATTGATTTCTAATTTATTTTCCATTTACTAAATGTCATTTGCGGGTTTATTACGTCACAGCTCGCCTGGTCCACGCGCGCGGAAACAGGTGAGCTGTGACGTATTAAACCCGCAACTGACATTTTGAAAATGGAAAATAAATTAGAAATCATCGACTCCGGCCAAAATAATGATGATATATTTGGGTATGTTAGGATATTAGGCAAGTTTTTTGTTCAAGGTGTTCTACGCCTTTAAGGTAAAGAGTATATTTAACCGTCACCATTATTGTTTTTACAAGAATATTTACCCTATTCAAGATATATTTGTTTTATCCAAATGGGAGACTCGAATTTTAAGGTTGAGCCACCCCCTGGGTCATCAGGGGGTGAGTTTGGAAAATTTTAGTGGCCATTATATTGTTCTCACAAGGTCAATTTACCCCAGAGTCACGATGTTAGTTTCATCAAAATCGGAGAACTTTAATTTTTCGTGTTGTTCACCCCCAAACTACCCTCAGGGGGTGGTCAAATTAACTTTGACATCTCATGCATAATACTAAATTATGTCCTATTTACCCGCATGGCTGATTTTTTTTTCACACGAACCCGCACCAGAATTGTTTAACATGACATCTATATATAATTGAGCACCCTAGTAACCGTAAAATTTAATTTTACCACCCCTAAAAAAATGGTTAATTTGGGTTAATATTTCAAATCAGGTATATTTGCTTCATATAAATTAAATAAAAAATTTAATAAAAATAAAAATTAATTAAAATTAAATAATAAAAGCATACAAAATTAAATACTACAAAAAACAGTAAAAACGATAATTCAAAGAAATGTTTTGAAAATAAAAGATCGTTTTTCTGCGCATTCTTTCTGCGCAAGTTCTTAAATCCTTAAATTTTCCGTAACAAAATAAAATTAGTTGTAGAATTTTGCTGCGCAAACTTAAATCTGCTGCGCAAAGGTTACAACAAAATTCAATTGTGAAAGGGTCACTTTGTTACGGAAATGCTGCGCAAAGTTACAACAAATTTAAGAATATGTGAATGCACCTTAAGATGGTTGGTTCTAGTTAGAATCTCGTAAACTTAACACTTTTGCCGTAAATAGAGCCTGCCGATAACTAGTACATGTACCATATCAATGCGTCCGCGTCAAAAGCGAGCATCTACACTTTCCAGATTTCCGACCAAACGCCTATCTACACTTTCCGCCGCCGAGCATCTGCAATGTTAAGCTTATGGCCGCTAGTCGAGTTACTGAGCTGCTCGGAAAGTGTAGATAGTCGTTTTGTCGGAAATCTGGAAAGTGTAGATGCTCGCTTTTGACGCGGAGGCATCGATATATAATAAAATAAACAATTATTAACGGCAAATGAAGAAAGTCTCCAACGTCTCCAATATAAAATATCCCTGTCATTATTTATCACATAATACATAATATGTATACAGAGCTCTTATCAATAACTCAAGTTAAGATCCCTAGAAAATACCAAGTACCCTCACAGATCCATTGTAAACCTCACTCAGATAAGATGCAGTTAATTGCAATTTTGTGACCTCTCAACAATGAAAATTATTATTAATATGTTCTTTTCTTTCTTCTCTTCTCTTTCTTCTCTAACACCAACACCAGAATCCTATTTGATTCAAGGTAAAGGTGAGAATAATAATCCACATATTATTATAGAGTGAGAATGTGAGAGTACTGATATTTCAAGGTACTTGTTAACTCAAGAGCACTAACGTTTATAATAATAAACTCCCAACAAATATGACATTATTGCCGGCTGAATGCTGACCAATGCCATAATGCCAGCTGAATGCAGGCAAGACATTCAGCTATAAGTTATTCATTTTAAAAAGGTTGTGAATGTGGTTGAATGCTTGCATACCAACATTTGTTGCCAGCATTTTTTTTTTTTTTTTTTTTTTTTTTTTTAAGAATATTATTTAGTAGGGCCTATAGGTTGGAAACCGGGTTGCTACCACTTTTTTAATGCAGAAAATTATTAAATTATTCATTATACGTGAAGTATAAACAAGTTAATTTCAACATTAATTTTAATTAAATTTACAGTAATTATGTCTTACAATCAACCATCATTTAGCCAGCATTCATCTAATGGCTACAAATGACCCCCTTTGAATGATGGATATCCTTATTTGCTGATGTTGCATTTGCATTCAGTGGGCAATGTTTGTGTTTGTTGGGCTACAAGGTCCATATATAAGAGGTTAGATGCTCCGGGAAAAGTTTTGGCCAAGGTCGCGCAGCTTAAAGGAATTCACCAAAGACGTCATATCACCGCACCGGGAGTATTTTTATTCACCTTATCAGTGACATAACTGGTGAACGCTGGTGAACGGCATCGCATTGGCTTAGAATCAAGTACATCCATCACAAAATAAAATCAACTGCTCAAGTTTTGTGCTGCACTCAACCTCTTTATTATATGGACCTTGGTTGGGCTAGGGGTTTATCTCTCAAACGTCGAAATATGAAAATATGTTTTCATTACAACAAAAAAGCACCCCAACAGTTGTCAATAAAGAAATAATAAATATTTTCTCAATTTATGTTGAATATATATATAAGAAACCAAATGAGAGTTGGCGCCAGGCAGCAGCGTCAACTGAAAATCTCAAATGGCGATAGTGGATTAAAAAATATATATTTGAAAAATATATATATCATGCCATATATTGTCTCAAGCCGTTATGCACGGCCCTATGCACGCTAGGCGTGCAAGGCTATGAGCACTTTTATGCATGTATAATTAATTAGGAGTTAAAGGAATTTTAGTAGGAGGCGGGGGGTTGCAAGCACAGCAATATATTACATAACAATAAATATAACTCAATAGTTACAAACGTTTCGCCTTCCCAAAGGCTCATCAGTGTAACAGAAAGAGTAACACAGTCACGCTAGAGATGATGCTCACACCACATCTGCTAGCAGACTGTGCAGTGGTCTGCGAATTTACTGAGCTTGCATAGCGTGCATAGGGCTGTGCATAACGGCTTGAGACAATATATGGCATGATATATATATTTTTCAAATATCTATTTTTTAATCCACTATCGCCATTTGAGATTTTCAGTTGACGCTGCTGCCTGGCGCCAACTCTCATTTGGTTTCTCCCTATCAAATTTTAACGTCACATGTTTGTCCGTACCGCGATGGTACCTTTCCTTTTCCTAAATACAATTATCGCTAAGACGATTTTGTTTATATGTTTTTCCTGTCCGTCCTGTGTTGTCCTGCTAGAAAAATATCTTTGACTGCAAAACAGTCCATTAACTTTCTAGTAGCCCATTCCCTATTTTCTTTCTTGTCTTCTTTTTACTTTATTTCGCCTTAAAAGCACAGTAATATGTATGTAACAGTAAGTATGTGGTTTAAAATAAGTTTGAATTTTCACGCATCGATTTATTAACCAATCAGCGCGTGAGGCTGCGGGGCCACTGGGTATAAAAGCTCAGTAAATTCGCAGACCACTGCACAGTCTGCTAGCAGATGTGGTGTGAGCATCATCGCTAGCGTGACTGTGTTACTCTTCCCGTTACACTGATGAGCCTTTGGGAAGGCGAAACGTTTGTAACTATTGAGTTATATTTATTGTTATGTAATATATTGCTGTGCTTGCAACTCCCCGCCTCCTACTAAAATTCCTTTAACTCCTAATTAATTATACATGCATAAAAGTGCTCATAGCCTTGCACGCCTAGCGTGCATAGGGCCGTGCATAACGGCTTGAGACAATATATGGCATGATATATATATTTTTCAAATATATATTTTTAAATCCACTATCGCCATTTGAGATTTTCAGTTGACGCTGCTGCCTGGCGCCAACTCTCATTTGGTTTCTCCCTATCAAATTTTAACGTCACATGTTTGAATATATATATATATATATATATATATATATATATATATATATATATATATATATATATAATATATTTATTTAGTTGTACTGTACCTAATTCTACATAATGTACTCTATAGGGCCTAAAGTCAACATCTGAGCTTAGTCTGTTGGAAGTACTGTGTGATCACTTTTCCAAAGCTACACCTGGAGGTGTAAGTCCAGCTCGCACATCACTATTTCTGTGGCTTTTTCACCCGGGTGCAGAAGGACGTATTAAAATACTTGCCAAGCTTGTTTCTCTTGCAATATCAACAAGAAGAGTGTCAGTTCTCAACACAGCTGGACTCTGGATGCAGGTACTAAAGTTTACCAGTATACCTCAATCAGTAAACTGTACAATAAGTTAATTGCATATGTTTTGTTTATTTCATCCACAGTGTACTCTGCCTGGATCATCTCAAGCTACTGTAAGCCTTGCTAACATGTTAGTCAAAGATTTCTTTGTCCTAACTCCTTTGGCTGCTACAAAACTTCGAGATCTACCTCAACTTGCACCACTTTTTACTGCTAATTTACTGACTGCATTCACAGCAATGTTTGGAGCCCATACAGGCAGTATGTTTAAGATGTTTATTGTCCTTTTAAACATAAACAAATAACTCTGTATTTTGTAATGCTAACACAATACTACAATATATATATATATATATATATATATATATATATATATATATATATATATATATATATATATTGATCCTTTCGAGTCAAGATGAAGTTACTACACTTTACAAATTTCCGAGGAATGAACGATCTACACTTTACAAATTCGCGGCTACCTGAAGCATCTGCTATATAAAACAGGTAGGTGAAGCTCCAGGTAGCCGCAAATTTGTAAAGTGTAGATCGTTCATTCTTCGGAAATTTGTAAAGTGTAGTAGCTTCATCTTGACGCGAGAACATCGATATATATATATATATATATATATATATCGAGGGTGCTCCGCTATAATGTCCTAAGTCCACTTGACCTTGAAAAATAAAAAATCGTCGGATCAACCCCAAATTTTGGATTTATCCATTTCAGGTCATTTGCAGCAAAAAATATTTTTCAAGGTCAAATGGACTTAGGACATTATAGCGGAGCACCCTCGATATATATATATATATATATATATATATATATATATATATATATATATATATATATATATATATATATATATATATATATACTAGGAATGACTAATAAAAAAGCAACTGAACTGTTTTGAGACCAATTTAAAGTGATTTCGCTAATATCCACTTCCGTTTCTACAAACTGCGCATGAAACAGAATAATTTTTTTTTGTTGTTGTTGTTGTTTCTAAAACAATTCAATTGTAATCAGTCATTTATTTGACTTTTCTAGTCCCCGGGATAAGCCAGCTCCGCACGGGTAACGATATAGAGTACTTGACCCTCTACTATGAGATTAAAAAAATTGAGCCTCTTGCTCTACCTGGTAAGCGTACCTGATAAGGTGTACAGATTTTTTACTTGCACAGAAAAGGGCTACTACGTCAGAGTTTTCCTCTTTACCCTTGCTGGGCTCGCTTATCCTGCGGCTAGAAAAGTCAAATAAACAAATAATTTCTATTGAATTATTTAAGAGAGGAACAAAAATTACTTATTTTTTAGGGTTATGTATCACTTTAAGGTTACTTTGTATATATTTAAAATTACTTTATTGTTATTATTATTTTTATACCTTTTTTATTGCCGCTTACAAAAATTCCCCCGTTACTGCCATGAGATAAAATCTACCTCAGCAATGTGATAGGTATAGGGCAAATTTTTTTGGCCTCACTAATTTGATTTTTTTCTTTCTTAATACTAAATTGTTCTCCTCAACTTAGGCAAGTAGACCGTGGTTCAGGTGCCTGGGAATTTTATTTCAATACTTTTTTTAGCTTTTTAATTACGTTTGGGTATGAAATATCCCACGGCAGTAACAAAGAGTTAAAAGGACTAGTTTAGGCATATTGTACTGGTTGAGGTCAAAGGGCATAAGTTACTTGTGAATGTAATGCAAAAATCGGTTGACTTGTGGCCTTTGACCACAGCCAGTACTATATGTTTAGTGCATACCTATATTTCCAAATTATTCTGTAAATCTCAAATATAAAATACATTTTTTTAAACCTGTACTAATGACATAAAATATGCTGTTAAAACAGGCAGAGATGTAATTAAAAATTTAATTTGTTCTAGATTGCTATGCATCACCACCACTTTCCTTGCTTGAAGTGGTAACTCAGTGGGTATCAGACAATCCCCAACTTTGTCTGACTCCTTTATTACATCAATCTCCAGGACCAGTTGTTGTATCTAACAATATTACACCAATTGTTGGCCTTTTTAGGTTAGTATATCAGTAGGGTATAATACCCCCCCCCCCCCCCTCTTTTTTTTCTTTTTTTTTTTTTTTTTTCTGAGTGAAGAATTATTGTATTTATTACTGAAATCTCAATTTTGTAAAATTACAAGTGAACCAGAATTTTTGTCATTTCACAAAACTTGGGCATGTAACATTGGACCTGTATTAATGACTGCTACAGGTACAGACTGAGGTAGAAATCTATAAAACACTTATTTAAAATAATAATAATAATATTCAGTACATATCGATGGAGCTGCGGCCAAAGGGCGTATGTGCAATTGGCCAGTTTGCAGCAAAAGGCGTATGTGCGTTTGGCTAGTTTTCAGCAAAAGGCGTATGTGCATTTGGCCAGTTTGCAGCAGAGGGCGTATGTGCATTTTTCATAACTTTACAGGAGAGACAAAAAACTGTTTAAAACATTAAAACAATAAGAAGAAGGAAATTAAATGTTTAAGTCAAGTTCATTTTTTTAAAAATTAAAATGTTTATATAATAAAGAATTTTATGTACTTTTAGTTTTAACAAATATAATTAGCAAAATATGGTAGTTTTTTTTTTCAACAAATACTATGCGGAATAACTTTTTGAAATACAAAAGAAAATTGTTTCTGTTTTAAATGAATTTTGTTTTCTCAAAAAATTGATTATCCAAGTAATTATTATTTTACATATTTATTGTATTCTTTTGTGCATTATTATATACTTAAAAACTAAGAAATTGAAGTGTGGGTGAAGGCGAAATCACGCCGAAATCTCAAGATATCGCTGTATATCGCGATCACGTATAGTCACAGTTGAATCATTAATTTTCTCTAATTAAACTAGTGCGATGATACCATACCGCCAATCTTATTTTTTGGTGAAAATAATTAGAATCAACACCAGTTTTGCCTATATCTATATCTGCCATTATTTCTCGATCTGAAAATTACGTAAAATACTTTGAGTTTGCTACAGAGTAAATTTTTTAATATCACAAAAAACTAAAAGAGAAAAAAGGAAGAAATATATATAAAGATAAAATGTAAAATTATTATATCTAAAAAGATAATTAAATTAAAAAAATATATTTAAAATTTAACTATATCAGAAATCCAATGATAATCCATTTGAATTTACTTTGCAATTTCCATGCACAGGATAAATTTAAAAACATCAAAATAAATAAAATAAATCTACATATTTCCATCAAATTAGTATCTTTTTCCCGTCATTTATTAAAAAAAATATATAATATACATTGTTTTCTGACGTCATCATGTTAATAATAGCCAACAACAGAAAAAAAATCTAACAAATAATACTACCCAAACAAATTTTCATAAAATTATGAAAATATATTGGGATTCAACATAATTGATAGGAGTTATATTTATTTAATTTCACCCTTTTTTATATTTTGGTTAAAAAATGCAAATTAATACCGAAATTCATTAAATATAACGTAGTTCATCATTTAGTAGCAACATTATACAAGTGGTAGCCCTGCTGTTGCACATACGCCTTTACAATCTCTAGTTGGCCAAACCGTTTTCCGCTAAAGTAGTGCAATATATACATACATACATACATATCATGACGCTATTAATCCCTTTCGGGGTAAGCCAACAACACAGATGTTTTATCCTGACCCAGTGATAGACCTCCACAACTTCCTATCCTGACATACTTCACTTGCTTCCGCCAGTCTCATACCTTGTTTCATACATTTCCTTTTGCATTTCATACTGCGTACATTCTTATTTTTCAAACATCTTCCAACCACCTCAGACCATGATGTTTTAGGCCTGCCTCTATCTCTCCTTCCATCCACTCTACTATGAAATACCTGCTTTGCTATTCTTTCATCACCCATTCTCTCAACATGACCAAACCATCGTAATACACTGTTCTCATACTTCTCAGTCACAGTTTCTTTTACTCCACATTTCTCCAACACCCAAGTATTCCTTACCCTATCTAATCTTGTTTTACCACACATACTTCTGAGAAAACTCATACCAACAGCATTCACCCTACTCATATGCCTACTCTGACATACCCATGATTCAGAACCATATAAGATAGTTGGGAGTAAGACAGAATTGTACACTGTAAGTTTTGCTTTGTTTGATAAAGCATCACTCTTGGCCAATCCTGCCATGCTGCCAACTACTTTCCTACCTGCCGCCACTCTCCTCTCAATCTCCCCATCTATACTTCCATTCTCTTGATATAATCTTCCCAAATATACATGCAATATATTTCGTATGTATATTTAAAAATAATAGTCAAAAACACATAAAAATTACAGGGAACATGTAAAATAATACCCTTTTTAATAAAATGAAATAATATCGTTTTGGCCAGAAATGCACATACGCCCTTTGTTCAACTGGCCAAAATTGCACATACGCCCTTTGTTTAACTGGCCAAAAATGCACATACGCCCTTTGTGGGGCGACCTTGAAATGCACATACGCCCTTTGGCCGCAGCCACAGCGATATATATATTTATTTTCCAGGTGGTGTGTTTTATCACCACTGCAAAGTCAAACAATACCAGACACAAATGAATTGGATGCAACAGGTGTTAGTGAAGAAGAAAAGTTATTTTCGTGTCTACACTTATCTTTACTGCAGGTATGTATAGTAAATTCCTCAACAACATTGTACATACAGTATAAATAAATATATTTTGAAATGAATTGGTTCAAAGACTTTTTTTCCAGTTTTGATTAGTGATCGGCTATTTATTGTATTATAATTAATAATACATAAGCTCAATAAGTTATGCATATTTTAATTTACTCTTTATGTATACACACAAATGAGATGAATGAAATATTTTACCATTCAATTTTTTTTTACTAAATTTGTAATTATTAATGAACTATTAATAATTATGTTATTATTTTGTAATAATACTCTTCTTGACTAATAAAGGAAGAACTGTTTTGAGTCCAACTATAAGCGATTTTGCTCACATCTGCTTCTGTTCCGACGTACCATGCATAGTAAGTTGAAAGGGAAGCGGATGTGACCAAAAGTCAGCCTCAAAACAGTTTTTCCTTTATCAGTCAATAAGAAGAGAAAAAAACAACAACTGTGAATTATGTGAATTATTTAGAAATAGTGAAATTTACCGTCACAATTATGAGTACATATCTTTTTTGTTTAGAGTGCCGATTTATATATATATATATATATATATATATATCGAGGGTGCTCCGCTATAATGTCCTAAGTCCATTTGACCTTGAAAAATATTTTTTGCTGCAAATGACCTGAAATGGATAAATCCAAAATTTGGGGTTGATCCGACGATTTTTTATTTTTCAAGGTCAAGTGGACTTAGGACATTATAGCGGAGCACCCTCGATATATATATATATATATATATATATATATATATATATATATATATAATAGGCTTTAAAAAGATTGCATCACGGTTATTTTCATATTTGCAGAGTGTGGTGATGCCAATGCCAGGAGTTTTAGCAGTGCAAGCAAGGTCTGCTATTCGTGTGGAAGAAATGGAGATATTGGTCACTGATGTCACACAAGTGATGCTAACAAGTAAACAGATTCCTGAAACTCAGAGGCAGCTGGCACTAGATCGTCTAGGACAGGCCATACAAGCATGCCTTAGCTCATCTCATATTTCTGGAAACCCCCGTACGTTACTTATAACTTTCTGTTTTATCTCCTTGTTTATTTTGATGTAGTAATGATGTCATTATTTTGTTTTGTAATGTGTATGCCATTAAAACATATAAGCTCATATGTTTGTTATGAACAGACGCAATAGTAGGTAATAATAAATACTAAATATAATATAGGACTACCGTTTTGAATATTATATAATAATTTTTTAAGTGATGGTGAGTTTTAAATATAACACTTGTTTGGGACTTTAACACTTCTTTACTGTGAGAGTTTAATAAAATGGAGGCAGGGCACCTCTCAGTCTATAGATCAGTGCTCCACCCCTATAAAATTAAACATTACCCTGAGCTACTAATAAAGTAGTTTTAATATTATTTTAAAGTTTTTTTTTTATTTTATTTTTTTTTTTTAATTCTTTGTTACATTTTGAATACACTTTTCGTCCAGCCAAGATCCTCACTTGGATCTTGTCGGTTGGTTCGAGTATCAATAAAATAATTACTGTTTTTTTAGTATTTAAATTAGATAATATTTAAAAATGTTTTAAAATGTTTTAAAAGTAAATTTATTAATAATACCTATTGCTATTATTAAAAAGAAAAAAGTGAAACAAGCTTTTAAAACATATTTTATTACTACTTTTATTCTAGCAAGGTCTGTAAAGAAAAAATTAAGGGAAGCAAAAGTTGTTCATTGACCTGCCATATATATATATAGGCCTATATATATATATATATATATATATATATATATATATATATATATATATATATATATATATATATATATATATAATAAAATAAATAAATATCATTACCTAAAGATCTGTAACTGTAACAAGTGTTTTACTATCAACATTTGATTCGAAAAAGTTGAACCATGGTTCTGCAGCATTGACTTTCCAGAACAAACGTTTGAACTTTTACTGGTCTTCTGTAAAGCAGTATTAAGCATTTTATTCAAGTTTTGCAAAGTTTAAGCACACTTTATCAAAAACAGTTCCTTGTCTATAAAGCAAAAAGACTATTATTAGGCCTATTATTATTTTTTAATATTGAAGCTAAAGAAATCCAACTTTTGTTTGTTTCAGATGTTTTACTTACAAAACTATCGCGCGTTCCACAAACAAGGCTTCTAGAAATACTTCTAACAAAAGACAGTCAACATCCATAGTGTTTTATATTGTCAACATTTTTATAAAAATACTGTATATATTTTTGAATTAAGTGACTTTGTTAGCAAATAAAACTTTTTCAATGTATGTCAAAGTTATTTTACTTCTTCAAATATTTACATATACATTACAGAATTTATATTTTCTTACTGTTAAAACTTAAGAGGATATTACAAATAAATCTAGAAGTTTAACACTATCATGTACAGTACAAGTAAAGTAAAACTTCAATGCAGTTTAGGAAGATTAAAATAAAATTATTATAACTATACCGACATTAAATTATTAAAAATAAAACATGTTCAATCAACTTGACATCAAATTCACAATGTACGTGCCTTACTGCGAGTATACTTCCAATCCAATAGAAGCCTCCACCCCCTTTTTCTTTTCTTTCAACAAATAGGGGTTTTAGTTTTAATTGATTAATTTTTTCATTTTATAGTGAATTAAAATTATAGCCTATATTATTATTTTATGATCTTAAAACACTAGCATACTGTAACACAAATATTTAATTACTTATTTCTTTTCTCTCTCTCTCTCTCTCTCTCTCTCTCTCTCTCTCTTTAGTAAGCACAGTTACCAGTACAAAAAGGACTTATAAAAACTAAAATGGTAATCATTAAAAAAAAAAAAAAAAAAAAAGGCCTACATTTTACATATTACAAATACACTCAAAATAGGATATCTTATTTCCGTGCTTTAATACATTTTCTTTTGTATCAACATTGCACTTTTATTTTTATTTTTTTGTCTTAAAAATACAGCATATAATGTTAGTCAAATTTAAAAAAGTGAAAACAGAGGGTAACAATAGCACCTATTTTCTTTCAAAAATTGTTTTAGCATAGCTAAATGTTTAGATTTTTCTCTCAGCGTCTTCGGGAAGGTCCAGCAACTGTTGCAGTATTTGGTGTCATCTTAATCATTGCTGTGGTGATGTCAAACATGTTGATTGCTTCCTGTAACATTACATCAAGTATAATTAATATTATTATTAATAGAAAGCTAGAATTGCAAAATCAAAGAAAACACATTATCTCGGTTAGGTTGATAATGGAAATGTGGAATTGTATCTCCGAGCAAGCAATATTTTCACAGAACTATGGGATTCTCTACACTATCCTATCTACCTCTATCTTTTCCTTTTTTTATTATGAAAGACAGAATTGTGTCCTATACAATAATACTATGTATATTAAGGAAAATAAACCATCGCGGTTAGGTATGATAAATTGAAAGAAAAGGATAGGAGAAAACCAGCAAGGGCCTTACCATAGTGAAGAGAGTCCCATAGTTCGGTGAAAATCTTGCTAGCACAGATATAAAATAACTAACTCATTGGAAATATTAAGGCAATCGACTCCAGTACAGACAGGCATGTTTTTACCCGTTATGCGGTGCATGGTTTCCACCATGTAATCTGTCAAATTAAAGAATATCACGAGTGTAATGATAAATGTGTATGTGTATTATGTAGTGGCCTATGTACCAGGTACCACTTACTTCATTGTCCATCTCGGACCCTATCATTAAGTCAATATGCAAAAATGTAGACCTATATAAATATGTATATAAATATGTATAAGTACACCTTGGTGTTTAATAAATAAATAATAAATTCACTATGGTAAGGCCCTTGCTGGTTTTGTCCTATCCTTTTCTTTCAATTTATTATACAATAATACTGTTTATCTATTGTACAATCACAAAAATGCTAAAAAAAAAAAAAAAAAAAAAAATGCAATTTGAAAATTAAATAGCAAAAAAAGCTATACAAAATAATAAATAATAATTGAGTATTAAAAGTAATTTATATTTTTATACAAGTATGTATTTTATAAAGCTGAATTATTTTACATCTCAAATGCTGATATTTGTTAATGAATGCAAAAACTATTAAAATTAATATAAATGCCCCTTGAACTTATTTACATAAAAAAAAAATAAAAAGAATGTAGTAATTTACAGTATTGTGTACAATATAGAAAATACTATAAAAATATTGTAATCTATAAGGTTCCCCCACACCGCCCTTCATACACATGGGCTATGGATAGGCTGACCATATTATCGAGAGGCAAAATCAGGACACTTTGACCCTAGGAGAGAGGCAACTTGGGACGTGGGGGAGGGGGCCCCGCTGGAGGCTAAAAATGTTTCATAAAAGGGGGCGTGGTCTCCAATTTTTAAGTGTATTTTGATCCTTATTCATATATGGCCATTATTGAAAAAAAAAACTGAAAAATAATTTTTCTGTAGACAAAAATTGTAGAGCTACATTCACCTTTTTTTTTAAACCATAAATTTTTGAATATTTTAAACTTTTTTGCTTCAAAGGCAATCTTTTTTTTTTTTTTTTTTTTTTTTTTTTTTTTTTTTTTTACTTATATTTTAACTATCTACCCAGCAAATGAGGTTTAGCAAAGAAGAAGAAGAAAAAAAAAAACGCAAAATTCCTTAAAGTGAAGAAAAAGGATTTGAGAATGGCACTTTAATTTTAATTTATCTTGCCAAAGATTTTATTCTCTGCTATTAATTGTTATAGTTCTTGATAAATCACGATATTTTTATAATAAAATAAATATTATGTGTGTTTTATAGATTTTTTAATAATATTTTGATTTTTTCTCTTGCATTGTATTTTTTTCCTTCATTAGAAATAAGGACATTTCAATTTTTAGCCGGGACAAGGTGTCAAAATCGGAATTGTCCCGGGAAAATCGGGACGTTTGGTCAGCCTAGCTATGGATATTAACCTTCAATTAGGTAAAAATAATAATAAAAAATCAATCATACCTTCCACTCCTCCTTAGTAATGGTCATCACCAAAGCATTCTTGTCATCCCTTGTTCTGGATACACTCTCTCCCTCCTCATAGTAATGTCTAGCTGGCTCAATTAAAGGAGCATCTTGGTCATCTACTGATCATTTGCAAATGTCATAGTTTGAATTAAAAATGTATACTAATTCACTCCATGCGGCAAAGAAGCCAAGAAGTAGATCAAATGTTTTCAATACTCTCCAACATTTCATCTACCTCGCTTCTGTAAATAATAAATATAGCTTTACAGCATGGAAATGCTGTAAATATAGGATTTCCCAATTTTTCACTAATCTATCTCAGTCAGTCAGTCAGTCAGCTCAGTTAGTCAGCTCAGTCAGTTAGCAGATGTGGTGTGAACCATCTCTAGCTGTACAGAGCTCTCTGCCAAACCTTACTGATGAGTCCTAGGTAAAGGACGAAACCGGTCTAATGCCAAGAGTAAGTCTGTTATATAATGCCGTGTCTTTGATGTAGTGTGAGAACGTGAGATGCTAGGCATATTGTATTTTATTTTGCCTTTGTACCCTTATCCCTTTAACGTCTATTTTTAACTGGCTCAAGCTAGAATATTTGGCCCCTAGTCCCAATTACTACATAATTTAGCTTATCTTTGTGTTTTATTAATTTTCAATTCAACAAAGCTCTAATTTCTTCCAACTATTTTCTAAATCTTTTTTAAACTTATTAATCTATCTATATGTTTTATAATTGTAAGAAAGAAACCATTTCGGTTTAATATGCAAATCAAAGAAAAGTAATAGATTAATAATTAAAGCACGTTATATTGAAAATTAAATGACGCTTTAAATGTGTTTTTTAACAAATCTAAATCATTTAATTATCTAATGCTTTCTCTTACTTTTTTTTTCTTCAGCAAAAAAAGTTCTAAATCAAATTAAACACTTCTTACAACTATTAATAACATTGATTTTACATGCTAGACAATAAACTTCTTTAAAAAAAAAATTTAGCTGGTATTCTTTTCATAAGCTTGTTTCTTATTCAGTCATTCACAAGCTCAGCTCAAGCTGGCCTTTTTTTGAGCTAACAGCTCAAAACACAAGTTGAACTTTTTCAACAAGCAAAAAAAAAAAAAAAAAAAAAAAAAAAACTAGCACCTAAAGATTTTTGCTCTCAAAAAATAATAATAATAATAATAATAATAAAAAAAAAAGACAACGACGACGAAGAAGAAGAAAAAAATTAAAAATAAAAGGGAGGGAAAATTGATAAGAGAAAAACAAATTAAAGATGCCAACTACTGCATATACACAAGACCCAGTACCATAATTATTAATTTCATCACTAATATAACTCCCCGTAAGCTGCAACGCTAACTAACTAGTTACAACGTAGTTAAGTTGTTATTTTGATTGTTGCAACAATTAAACAAAGATAACTAAGGTTTAACCGAGGTTGGCGTGATTGAGGAGGCCGACCAAATTCACTACAAAAACTTAGTCAAAAGGAGTAACGCCACTGTTCACCACTATGTATGGGTTTCTTACCTACGGCACTAGTCACAATATAAAATCGAAAACTAAATACGGGCAGCCTCCTAAATCTCGCCAGCCTCAAATTTAACTAGAGGTTGCAGCTTACGGCCTAGGAGATTTTATGTATGTTCAATTATTCTTAAATAATCATTTGTTTCAATAGAAGTCATTTGAAATGGGTGATAGTGTAAACTAAAGTTGCCCTGGCTATACCTCCAATGACAAACTATTTTATAATTATTGAAAACTTGCACAAACTAGTTTCAAAATGATAAGATTACTGTAAAGTATCACTCATATGACTCATAAATTTGATGCAAGTTGACCCGCAATAAATTTACGAGTCATGTGTAGGATACTTAATAGATAGCAAATCACACATAGCTAACACCAGGTTATAATCATTTACATAAACACCACAAAACTGCTTCTAAATACAAACCACTGATACCAGTCTCACAAAACAATAACATACCAACAAATATTGTAGCATCAGCATTGTTGACTAAGAAGGAGACATGGAAAATGTTTTCCACTGTTTGAGGGAATGATTTAGGGTCAACAATGAGCTCTAAGAAGTTGATTGGTTCTTCATCATTGTCCTTGAAGGCTTGGTTAAGTTGCCTGCCCACTTCTGACACTGTCTCCTCCAAAGTACGACCCTCCACTTTGTTTACCTAGTCAATTATTAATATGTTATTGCACACACATAAAATTACAATATTTACAGTTCATATTCATTAAGTTACATTCATGGGTATGTCATAGATTCTGAATTGTAAGGTGGCATTAATTTACATGTACCAATTAGACAATTTAGAACTCGGCAAATATTTAGAAATGGATAACATGTTTTTAAGCAGAATTCAGTCAGTGTTATGAAAAAATGTACTTGCAAATTTTGGATGTGTTGGTACATAATTATGTTTTTGTACCAAATCTTTTTATAAAAAGAATGAAAGAAGATAAGTCTACTAATTTTTCCTATTTTTTTACTAATAACTAAAAATTGTTGATTACAATATAAGATACAGTACACTCCAAATTGTTGAAAGTTAATATTTGTAATGGTTGTGTAGATTACAACATGAATAAGTAATGGATGAGTAAGTATGCAAAAATTACTTACTTTCTTTGGTCTCTTAAGTTCTTCAATAACATCTTTAGTTTTCTTTTCACGTGCTGCCTTAGCCTTCTTGTCTTTCTCAGTGACTCTCATTGTCCCGACAATTGTAGTGAGAACTGGGGCCTGGAAGCGCATGTGTTCAAAGCACAGGGGAGCCATCTTTTTCTTCAGTAATAAGCTACCCCCTTCTTCATCAATATTACCAATAGAACTGTCAGCAGACTCACAGTATTGTAGCTGAACACAAAAGAGGGTTATCAAGTAAGCACGAGTTATTTTGCATGTTTTGAAATAACAACAAAGTTTAATTACAAAGACAAAAAATATAAATTAAAGGAAAATAATTAATGGAATAAGTGAATATACATTAATTGGAAAAACTGTATTATAGTAATTGATAAAAACAATAAGACGTGGGATTACTGCACACTCGAAGTCACAGAACTTAGACTAGAGCTCTATGTCAGTATCCCTAGGTCCAATTATTGTTTCTATCAAATAAGCTTTTCATATAAAATGCTGTGATTAGCTAGTAACTTTTAACAGGGATGTGTAATTAAATGAAAATAGAATGTTCTTGGAAACTTGCATTTTAAATTTTTTCCTTATAATGTATACTATATTTTGAACAAATGCAATGCTTTTGAATACTTACGATTCTACGTGCAAATTCTTTTGCATCAAATTCAAAATTTTCAGGACATAATGTACCATACATGACATGATATGTGTTGTATAATATTTCCATCAGATTGATATCCAATAAAGCTATCTCCATGTTTTGATCTGGAAATTTAATAGTCATGTTACTACCACTCTCTCTCTCTCTCTCTCTCTCTCTCTCTCTCTCTCTCTCTCTCTCTCTCTCTCTCTCATTGATATTTACAGTAAAAATTTGATTTAATGTTTGTGGTTTTGCAACTTGCTAATAAATAACCTATACATACATAACATTTTCATGCTACTTGGATAAATGTTTGCTATGGCTAGGATATGTAGCCTGCAACATGCATGAAACACTGGATATGACTACCGGAACTAAATCACAATTTTTGTGGTTCTAGGAAAGATCATAAGAGGACCGGTCTTGGAAGAGGTTCTTATTTAAATTTGTTCATTAGCTGTTGTGTAATCACTCAAAATAATCTATACCTTATAATTGAGCCCTCATTGCAATATTTATGCAGCGTTCTGACTCTTGCACTCCACTGTGAATCCCCCCCCCCCCTTGCAATCAAAATAAAAATATGCATATTTATGTACTCTTTTGACACAAGTTTTCCTAAAGGCGTAGAACATCTTCAACAAAAAACTTGCCTAATATCCTAACATACCCAAATATCAACATTATTTTGGCCGGAGTCATTGATTTCTAATTTATTTTACATTTACAAAATGTCAGTTGCGGGTTTACTACGTCACAGCTCGCCTGGTTCACGCGCGCGGAAACAGGCGAGCTGTGACGTAGTAAACCCGCAACTGACATTTTGTAAATGTAAAATAAATTAGAAATCAATGATTCCGGCCAAAATAATGTTGATATTTGGGTATTTTAGGGTATTAGGCAAGTTTTTTGTTTAAGGTGTTCTACGTCTTAAGCAGTGGAAAGGAACTTAAATATGACAAGAACCAGAACTGGTTCCGGTCCCTCCGCACTGAATACCTTTTAAAGGCTATAAAAGTATAATTCTTACCATGTCCCTTCAAGAGGTTTAATCCTTGGAGTGACAGAGTTGTCACATCCTTTAAATCAGTTTTGCCTTCTTTTGCTTCCTCGTCTGAAAGTTATAAAGTTAAATAAACACCTTAATACATTGCACAACTCGGGACAAAAGTTTCAAACGGGTACGTACATATGTATGTACTGTACATAAATCATACATGTATGTATGTATGTATGTATGTAATTAATTCAGCATTCTCCGTGAAGTATGTATGTATATGTAGGTACATATACATATGTACATACATACATGCATACATTATACTGTACTGTATGTTCAAATATGTTTTGCATATTTGCATATGTGTACATGCTTGATTTATAAAAAAACATGAAATATGCATACATAAATAAGCAATATGTATGTACTGTTTTTTTTTTAAGTTAAGAAACTGTATTCTCTACCGGTATATATGCATGATTTTCATACTCACAGAGTTCTCTTGCTTGTTGAAGCAGCGCAAGATATGCCGCAAAACACTTTCTGTACTTATCGTCCCCTAAAGCAACAGCCATTTTAAGTTACAAATATTTATGTATTTATCAATAACAATAATTTATTTAACAAATTATCGCAAAATTATGACAATTTTCTCTTTTCTCAACCACATGCAGGGTGCGTACCGTAGTCGCTATCAATTTTTTTTGGCGGGCAGCTGTAAAGGCTGCATCCGAAGAAACCCGAAGTTTGCCGGTGCCGAGAACAAGAGAGCCGAGAGGTCCCGAAAGGTGACATTATGCTTAAATTTTATGGCGCAAAAAAGTTTGAAAGTTTCACAAGTAAACAAAAGTCAGGTGCGTGCCACATATACCCAAGAACATTTTAGTTTGCATGATCGCCCACAGATATCGCCCATTTCAAATGACAGTTTTTGGTTAAATAAACGATTATGTAAGAAATATCGAACATCCTTACGTGGCGTGGACTTTATTTATGTACTGTACGCATGGGCACTCACGATTGTGATAGTATATTTTTCCATTCAAAAACACGCTCAAATTTTGCAATGTTATTCTTATGAACGTTAAACTCTCGCTGAATCAAACGTACAAACTTCAAAATTTCCTACCTTTTTGTTATTTATTGAACGCATAGTATGGTAACTTATGTGAAGCCAAATCAGGTGCTCCACAAGAATAGCCAAAAATGTTCTGCGGACCAGCATTATATAATTACTTGGCAGGGAAACACACTAATATAGTGCATGGGAAATTCGTTTTAACACATTGGAAACAGTAAAGGACATATGCTTCATTTTATTCCCTGTAGTTTTCAAATAGATGTAAATTTTAGACTATGGTTCTGCTGACCACTGAAGTTGATTCGACCCCTCAAAAATATGGTCCAAATCTGCTTCCACTGTAGGTATGATTAAAAAAGTATTCCAAATTTTGGTTATCAGCACCAACGTATGACATATCAACAGATAGCTAAAAAGACTCTATAGGCTACGACATGAGATGTAACAAAATTATGGTTATACAAAAATTCAAGGGTAAAATAACCATATATTTATTAAACAGGCATAACACAGAAGTTTGTTACTTAAAGGAGTAGCACCTTGAACAAAAAAGTTGCGTAATATCCTAAAAAAACTGAAAATCAACGTTGATTTGGCCGGAGGCCGGAGTAATTTATTTCTAATTTAATTTCCATTCATAAAATGACACTGGCGGTCACTGACGTCACGCACGCGTAAAACAAGCAAGCTGTGACGTCAGTGACCGCCAGTGTCATTTTGTGAATGGAAAATAAATTAGAAATAAATTACTCCGGCCAAATCAACGTTGATTTTCAGGTTTGTTATACGCAACTTTTTTGTTCAAGGTGTTCTACGCCTTTAATAGAACCGTATAGTCATGGATTTTTTTTCTAGTCCATAAGAATACATAGAAAAGGTGTGTTCATGTCAATTTTTTGCTTTTTCCTCGAGAAAATCAAATCCTGCCCTATTAAATGCGAACATATTCGTAATCATCATAAAAAATTTTCGAAAAAAAAAAGCAAAAAAACTTATATGACCACGTTTAACCCCATTATGTATTCTTATGGGCTATAAACAAGCTCCATACGTCTCAGTTTGTTTACCAAAAATTTTCACTCGCGGAGGTGCCTGTTTAAAAAGACGCCTTGGTACTACCCAGGTACAGGTACTGCGTAACCACACAAAAACAATGTGCATCGTCAGATCTGTTAAATCGTCTCTTTTACTTATCAAAATAATATGTTTTTATAAAACTTGTTGATTTTGAAAGGGTGTATGTGTATGCGCAATGCGCATGATGACATATTTTATGTGTTTGGACGCCATACTCGAGTAATGAACAACATTGCTCAGCATATAGGACAAACTTCGTTATTGGCTATTTTCTTTGGGAAATCGTTTTTCTCTTTCTCTCTCTCACACACACACACATATATACTGTACACTCACACACACACACACAGACACTCACACACACACACACACACACACACACACACACACACACACACACACACACACACACACATACTTGAGATACGATTTAACATATTAACAGCATAATGCTCTCACAAATATTACTGTCAAAATGAGTCATTTTGCTATGCGGCACATGTTATTAATTGAATGTTATTCCAACATGATGGCGTCGACTTTAGCATGAATGCATGCACCCTATATAATACTGACAATCTGCTGATCATGTAAATTTGTTCATATCCGCTCTTTAGCACAATGCGCAATGAATAGCATCGCTCAGCATTGGACCACCGTAGTTTTTGGTTGTATATTTTCTTTGGAAAATTACTTATTTTTTTATTAATATTTTTCTCGCATACTTGAAAACCTAATCCAACCTTTTATCAGCATCAATAATATTAAGTATTTTTAAATTGGCTTTTTGTGTTATTTTCCTACCAGCCAATGTTTTTTAGTATACTCACATATGGCGTTGACTTTTATATGAATGCAGTCAGCCATAGAGAATTTTTCATACGTCCATTTAAATCAGTGTAATCATATTTATAAAATTACTCGAAAAGCAAGTGAGGTATATATTATGAGCTACTTTTTTTGTTTCAAATAAATATTGCTCGTTCAAATATCGCTCTGGCATTCAGATTTTTTTTCCTGATATTTTATTATTATTATTATTTTCAAGTAAAATCTTTCACAATCCATAAAAAAAAATCCTATTCACAAATAAGTTGCCCTAAATTTTTAAAAACTACCCAAAAATGTATTTGATAGAAGCCTTACTGCGACGATCGAATAATATATAAAAGAGTTATTTTATATTAATAAATTTTATTAAAAGTATAATAAAATTTTAAAATACGTTGGTTGAATCAGTACCTCAATACTGCCCATATAGACTTATATATATATATATATATATATATATATATATATATATATATATATATATATATATATATATATATATATATATATATATTAATAATAAAATAATTCTTGGCAGGAAACGTCTATCTATATTTCAATCAAAACAATATTTGACTGTTTCTTGGAACAGTATCAGAATTTTATCATTTGTACTTACGCAATGCTATTTTTTTCTTACGAAGTTGGTTTTATAAATATGCTCTTGCCTATTCCTAAATAATTGAAAATTTTATTCAAATGATAATCAATGAGCAAAATGATTTATTTTTATTATTTTTTCCATTAAATTTTTGTCCAATTTTGAAACTTAAATATATTTTTGCATGTCTGCACTTTTTTTTTCTCTCGCTATAACTATAGTAAACACTTTCAAGCATGCATCCAAAGACTTTATTTTCTATACCAGTTACTTATCTCTAACTAATTAATTTATAATTTTTATAGAATTTATGTTGTGAATAAATATTTTTTAACCTTATGTATCATCTTGTTAAATAACTTTTATATTTAACTCTGAGATGTTTAGTGCATACTTGCTCTGTTGCCGAGTTATATAGTAATAAAAATATAATTTGATAACTTAAAATCTCTTTAGTAGTATAAATTAATATCGCACGCAAAATAGAAATAATTATGGATAATAGTATAATCTAACAGCAGTATAAGAAGTAACTTTAAAGCATTCATCCCTTTATTCGTGAAGCAGTCTTATATAAAAATGAGAATAATTTAGAAATAATTTAGATTTACTAATTTATTATAGTCACTATAATATATAGAAAAACTTTATACTGTGTGATATTTGCGTGAAGCAAAGGCAAGTGTTGGTGATTTTACATTCAATTTCCATTAAAATAACAATATTTGCATAAAAATATATTATTTCTAGGTTTGTGTGTAAATACGCAAGTTCTTTAATTGTGGTGTTTTCTGTCCTTTCGTGTTATTTACTTTACAGTTGCAGTTTGCAGTACACGGAGAGAAATTATGGATTAAAATAACTCAAGATTTATTTAAAAACGAACCATTTCACTTCTTGGTTTGATATAACTGAAACTTGAGTTGGTATAACTCATGCCATATTCATACCAACTCAAGTTTCATTTAAATCAAACCAAAAAGTGAAGTGGTTCGTTTTTAAATAAATCTTGAGTTATTCCAATCCATAATTTCTCTCCGTGTATATATATTTTTCTCATACTGATAATCCCTATAAATAATGTAATACTGGACAAGAAAAATCAACTCTTCTAGATGACAGTAATTCAAATGAAATAAAAGCTTCAAAGGCAGTAAGAAAGGGTTTTAGAGTTTTGTTATTCATGTTCATTCGTCGTCGCTAATCTTCATTTTATTACATAATATTACCAGCAGTTCATAATTCTTGAACTCTAGTTTCAAATCAAATCAAAACAAAAAATCTTACAACATATTTTTGTGTCAGTTTGTTTCAACACAAAAACCATTGAAAAAAAAAATTAAATTCAATGTAAAATTAAATTTGGATCCCTTTCTAGGACGCTATCAAAAACAATCCATTAATAATACAACAATTGATATTTATGCAAAAGTTTTTATCATACTACAACTTCCTTAACTAATATCAATATGTATGTTTTTAATGCTTCCTGAAAAATGATAATCGTTGAAAGCTAAAAACGCCTAAGAGAATTTTTAATATATATATTAATATAATGTATGTTATTGGGTCATATTATGCGACGTTTATTCAATATGTGTGTATATAATCTCAGTAACTGTTCAGTTTGGTGTCGTGGTGTGTGTATTTGTGACCAGCTCTTGATCTTGAGACATATAGAGACAGAGAGAGAGAAAAAAAAGCTTTTCTTTCTGCCTTATCAACATTTGATCCCATAGCAGTTTCAGGTCAATTTGTCAACATATCCACAACTCAATTGTACAACATTGTGTTTTGTTTGTTATATAAAGTGTGCTTTTATTTCATTAAAACGTGTTAAAAGTGTATTTGATATGTGTTTAAAGGATTATTTGAAGTGTGCATTAGTGTAAAAAGTTTTCAGTTAAAATATCAAACAAGAAATTTTCTTTGCAAAAATTGGCATTCCTTTATAGGCTAAAAATTAGAAATATAATTTATTTATCAATGAATTTTACGTCATCAAAATTTTAAAATTTAAGGCTAATATTTTCATGTGGTATTTTTGTTTAATAAAAAAGCAAAAACTTGTTTGTTTGTTTTTTCTATGATTTTGAGTTAGAAATAAAAATTCTCATTCGGAATGAAATTTTTTCAAGTTTAATTATTTGTTATTTATTGCAGCCTTATATAAAATAATTATTGTTAAAAAGTAAAATTTGATACAAAATTATAATACCATTGTAATACCATCGTAGATTTAAGAAAAAAAAATTGCCCTCATTTATGTTCTTAATATAAAACACAAGTTATATAAATATTGACGGTGGCAAAATTCTTAGAACTATAATTAAAGTAAATATTTACTAAAACTATAAATTGATCATTATTAACTAGGTTAATTCAATAATATAAGAAAAATAACAGTATTTTTCTCTTATTTCTTAAACTGTAAAAAAATAATAATAATATATATATAATAAAAAACCATAATATTATAAACTTTGTTTATTAATAAATACAACAAATATGCTAAAGTTATTGCAAAGCAAAAGTGAACTCTAGTTTATATTGCAATAAAATTAACTATATTATAGACTATATAATTATTTTTGAAATATTATGAATTTTGTAAAACTATAATATAGAGTCTTTATATAGCAATATCGGAAACTGGTTGCTAAATAATTTTAACCTTGACAAGGTTGTTTTGACTTGTTGTGAAAAAAAAAATAATAATAATAAGTGACGAAGTGAAGTTGCAAATTCTATTGCATTAATAGTTTATGTATAATCATGAAAGAAAGAAGAGAAGCTTTGATTTTATTTTTTATTTTATCTGCAGTAATTACTGCAAATAATGCAGCGCCAAGTAAGTTAATATGCTTTGAAAATAGTTATATGAAAATATATACATTTTATAAGTACATTACTCAATGGTATAAACTAAATATTTGTTAATTTTTTGTTTGTAATTAATAACGCATACAGTACTTCAATTAATATGCAGGTTTTCAAACAATACGCTGTATATGGCAAAAATTGCCGCAAAAAAAGAAAAATCATATTCTCTTACAAAATGTTCAACAATGTGTAATCTAATAACTAAATTGGCTGATCTTGGGTATAAATATGGTGTGTAGAAATAATAACTAAATTGACCCTTCAGTTTAATACTCACGGATAGAAATTGAAAGCGACAATTGTTACTTTTTATAGTCTCACAAAGAAGATTGGTCGATAATTCAAAACAATAACTATTAAACATTTTGTTCTCTTGCTCCAATCTAAAGTAATTTTGTATATTCACATGTCCAGCTCATGACGTCTGCTCGTCTCAAGGACTTCGCGTGCATCTCACGGTGTCGTCACTTGTCTCGGGGACGACGTTAAGACAGTTGGAGGTTCATTGGTCAGGCGCAGATCCTCAAGACGCGGACTGGATCGGGATTTTTGATCAAGATCCTTTGGGAACGTCACCATTACCACCCTCTCTGGCAGTCCTGACTCCTGGAATTAGTAGTGAGGGATCAGCAAGAACTCAGGTCACTGAGCAAAATCGACCGAATAGTAGTGAATTGTTAGGTTTTGTACCAAAGTGTTTAGGTAAATTGTATATTCTTAACAATAAAACAATTACGAGAATTTTCATTTTTTTTTTCTTCAGGTTATTACGTTGGTTACGTTCGTAACGATGAAGTGTTAACCAGCAACTGCTTGCGACTTGAACCTACGTGGATGTCAGAGAGGTCTGGCCTTGGAGATTTTTCACTCGTTGATATCTTCATTCCTGCTACACATAATTCTGGTGCTTGGGGTGAATATGACCCTTTCACAGATACACAAGTAATTATAAATTAAAATCAATTGTAAAAAGAATTATATGCTGTCAATTTAACTTGATGTTATTTATTTATTTATCTTTTTTTTGTGAATGTATAACTAAAAATAATATCATTTTTTTTGAAATTCTCGTAAACATAATAGCAGTATTACATACAATGTAATTATATTTTAATAATTTAAAGTAAGTTACATAGCTGTAAATTTTTGTACGACAAAATGATATAAAAAAACTGTTATCATTTATCATTGTAATATATATATATATATATATATATATATATATATATATATATATATATATATATATATATATATATATATATTATGTATATATATATATATTATTGTTATATTTAGGTTACCAAATATACAGTGTGCCAGGACGAAGATGTTTTGTCGCAGCTGATCAGAGGAATTCGTCACTTGGATATTCGCGTAGCTTATTACCCGTAATGCTATACTTTATTTCTTTACTAATGATGTTTCCAACAATATGTGTCTCAAAACAAAATAATTTTTATATATTTTTAATAGTGGTCAGGTGAATGGATCTGGATTTTGGTTGAATCACGGTTACTTTCGATTGCATCGCATGGAGTCTGTGACGTCTCAAGTTCGAATCTTCCTCGACAATACGCCAAAGACTGAACTCGTAATTTTTGACTTGCATGAGTTTACTCCAGGATTTAATACTATGGAGGAACATGACAAGTTTGTGGATTTCTTGCATCATGAATTTGAGTCTTATATTATTCCTCGAGACACCACCCTAGGTATGAATATTTATATCTTATATAAAAATATATATATAACATATTATTTATTTTATTTTGATAATCATGTTTACAAATACGTATTGATATTACGTAGGTATTCAAAAATAACAATTAGAGTTTATTAATATAAATTTGATTGGCAGTATTGCGTTGTTTGTTGTGTACTTTATAAATGAAGTATGTGTTGTAATTTAGAATTCAAATCAGGGCTTAAAGTAAGTTGAAGCTTTTACAGAAGCTGCACTTCGGTAAAAAGTTCAGAATTTAACATTGCGCTTATGGAAGCTCCGGATCTATCTTGAGTTCTTGGGCATTGAGTGCTCCGGTAAAAGAATTTTTCTACTTTTAGCCCTGTGTTAAATATATAATTATTATTAAATATTTTTGTTACGCACAGACAAAAATAATTACGTAATAATTATGTGCTAACTGATTTTCAATTCAATACAGCATAATTTTGCTATAATAACTATAATATATTACAAAACATGATTTTTATTCTATTTTAATTTAGCATATAATGCATTTATGCTATAATGACTATTAATTACGTAATTTATTCTTTCCGTGTCGTAAAGAGTTTTTTTTTTCTTTTTTTTTTCCTTTGTATTCTTATTATACTAAATAAGTATGTATTTATCTTTAATGGCTTAAAAAAAATGATAATACGTAATTTTTAATATAATTTAATATCTAAAGGATGGTCATCTACTCTGAATGATTTATGGAGAACACAAAAACGTCTGATTGTTTCTTACGATGATATGGCAGTGGCTGCAAAATACACGTGGCTGTGGCAAGGAGCTCGACATAAGTGGGGAAACGTACGATCACTTCAAGCTCTAAGTTCCTATCTCACCAGTACGTTAATACACACATATAATAATAATAATAATTTTAGAGTCATAAATAATGTATATTTTATGAATTTTGATCCGAGCCTTGGAAATAGTTACAGCGTATAGTAATTATTATATACTTATACTATGGTATTACTGAACATTATTAACATTTCAACACACATATAGCTTTCTTTGCGTGGTTTTTAAGTATTTAAAGAGGGAAATCAATTTTATGTGTTTCTGATTAAATTTATAATAATAATGATAAAATAAATTTTACTAAAGCATCATAACAAATATTTTTCAGATACATTATTTTACCCTTGGCCCTTGGCCATAAAATTTAGCTAATAATATGGCAGCAAGAGAGAAAATACTATAAACATAACTTCATTTTTACAATTTTTGAGGTTTTGAAATTTGGTATATCACAAAATTTTATTAAAAATTATTAATTCATTTAATAATATATAATATAATAGTAATAACAGAAAATTTTAATGAGCTTGCATTTTTTCCCTATGTTGTGGTGTGGTATTTTTTTGAATTATACTTTATCCCCACAGATGTGATGGTAAGTCCGCCTCCAAACACTCGACTTTGGTCCGCGATGGCAGAACTCACACCCACTGCAATTGACGTGATAACTGACGTCCTGGGAGGACTACGAGTGATGGCGGATACGGTGAACCGAAATGTGACCTCCTGGTTCCGGGGACAGTGGGGAGCAACTGTAAACGCTGTAGCCGTTGATTTTTTCCGAGGCACCGACATTGTGCAAACTTCACTCGACTGGAATGACAGAAGAATTTTGAGGCGTTCGGGACATTGTTTGCTTAGTTAAAGATTACTCCTTTTCTAACCAAGAAATAATTCATTAGTGCTTCAAATCAAAATACATAATTAAAAATATGTAATTTTGCACCTTGTCCTACTCCAATATTGTATATTAAATTAATTTAATTAAATGGCACATATATTATCATACCATATCATATTATTGCAATTTATCTTTCACACATAGGTAACCATGCAACGAACTATAGGAAATGATATTTTCTGCTGTAACTTCAAATTAATTTCTTTGAAAAAATGTTTTGAAATGAAAATTGTAATATGAATAAAATAATGCAACAATTAATATTTGTACACTTAATTAATTAAATGCTTAATATTTAAATATATAACACTCATGACAGTACTGATATGAGTGATATGCATTAATATTTGTACTGTTGTTCATGAAAAGGTAAATAATTAATTTCTTACTTATGCGGGAGCAGAAAATCGATATTATAATGCTATGCTATAACGCATTATCATTTACGAACAAATTAAATGGTTTAGATTAGTACTTATTACATTTAAATTAGAAATTAACTTTTTTTTCTATCTCTCGACTTTGTTTTATTTTAATTATTCATTTCAATTTTTCAATTTAATTTAGCATAGTTCTGAAGAGTTAAAAGCAAAATAATATTATATAGTATATAACATTTTCTTACACATAACTTTATTTATATATATATATATATAATAGAAGTTCAATGGACTCTAAAAAATCTCCGTGATCAAATTCACAAGACGTGAGTAGTCACTGAGCACAATGACTCAAGTGATTGAAGTTTTACTTACTTAGAAAAACTGCAGCTATGAGATAGAAGCAAAATATAGACATTAATCTTAATAAATAAATCTAAAGTGATGAATTAAAACGGATAATAAAAGTTATAATTCACTTATTTTTAATAATAGAACAAAATTCACGCTATCAATATGCGCAATGATGATAGTAATGCTCCAAAAATATTTAGAATTTAGAAGACTATTTTTCTGACATTTTTAATATGAAAGTTACCAAAACAAATAAATAAATTACTTAAATTTTGTTACTCTTTATAATATTTTTATTACATTTGGTGTAATTGGAGTTGACTGTTGCTAAATAACTGATTAGAATTGTTAAAAAAAAAGTTAGAAAAGACTAATAATATTATGCACGAAAAGTTGCCTACCTATTTAGGAAAAGCCCTACAGTAAAACAAAACAATAAAACAAAAACATTATGAGCAAGGCAAAATCAGGTTGGTTCTTTCTTTGACTCTTCAAATTTTAATGATAAATTGATAATTAAAGCAGCATCAATGAAACAAGCAAAAACTAGTAATAAATAAATACACAAAAATGAATAAGAAAATCAGGTTATGGAAAGGAAAACATATCACGTGCAGGTTAGTTTATATTAAAATCAAATTCATATTACCTGATTTAAAAATTCTGAAATTCCTTAAGAAACAAAGTATGTCGATTGGCGAATAAATAAATTGAAAATGCAGTTCTGTTTTGTTTCTTGAAAACAACAGCTTTATTTTTTTTATAATTTAATGTTAAAATATTTTCAAATTTTGATTTGCACCAGCCAATACATAAAAAACTAAGCTCTTAAAGTAAAATGTTTTTATACAGACATTAATATTAATTATAACAAAAAGAACCAAAAAAAAACAAAAAAACAAAAAAAAAAACCTGTACGTATTCAAAAACATTTTATCATGTAAATGTATAATGTATTTACTGGAATAGTTCGAAATTTTGATAAACATATTATGCAAACATGTTTCCTTATTTCTCTTCGACATGCTTGCCATAGATAATACTTGAGTTTTTTTTAAAGATATTTGTACTGTCAGGAGAAAAGATAATTTTTTTTTAAAAAAAGTGTTAAATATGAGTTATATTTGTAAAATAAATAAATTATTGTATCATTGTAGCTGTCAAACAACAGTTATATACAGATATTTTTTCTTCTCAATATGAGTTAGTGTGTATGACGTAGTGTGTGTGTGTATATATATATATATATATATATATATATATATATATACCCGAGTAAAACAAAATTCGCAGACAAAACCCAGTTTTTTCCTCGACAAGCATGCCTCGACATATCCCAGATTTATCCCTGAAATGGGACATTTTATGTAAATGAGTTTTTTTACTACCGCGGTCAGAAAAAAAGGTTGCGACCTTTTTTACCTCGACATACCCCAGAAAAATACCTGTTTTATCGCAGACAAATCCCTGTTTTATCCCAGACACAGCGCACTTTTTTATTGCGGCTCTCCCTCCCCACCCCCTCGAAAATCCACCCTCCACCCCCTCGCACCCCACATTCCTCAGCTTCCGTTGCTTGTACCACTGTTGCCACATTTCATATTACTTACTATACATTATTATCTATATAAAAATAAAGTAATTCGACTTATTAAATACAATAAATTAATACGTGTTTAAAATATACTTGCTGCGAATATCACGCATGTACTCCGCTGGCACCGCTTTAGCCCCAATCCATCGTGCGGCGCTTACGTCTCATATGTATGGCATAGCCTTCGGAGTTGATACGGCTGCAAAAATCTGAAAATAAAAACATACAACTTTTACACAAAGTACACGATTCTTACAGTAATAGATAAAGAAAATTTTGTACTTCCCGCAATTTGATGTTGTTTCATATCCCATGCGTCGAAATTCACGCTGGCACTGCACTTTATTAAATATTTTAATATTACCACAGATATAAACACACGTCTTTACTCTGCTGAATATGTCTCTTGACTGCAAGCTAAAATTTTTCTAAGTCTCAACGGTTTTCTCTCTTTTTATTTTGAGAAAATTTCTATCTCCAAACCCACATCCCAGATTTTTCGCAGACAATGACGTCACTTATTTTATGACCCTGAGAAAAAAACGTGTCTGGGAAAAATCTGTGTTTGACCCAACGTGTCTGCGATATTTCTGCGATATCAGGTATAATTTTTTTTTTAAATTTTGAAAGATTTTCAAGTGTCTGTGTTTGTCGTCGAAATGTCTGTGAAAATAGACCCAAAATACCCCTTGTCGAGGCTTTGTCGAGGGAAATGCTGTATATATGTCTGCGATTCTGTATCACTCGGGTATATATATATATATATATATATATATATATATATATATATATATATATATATATATATATAACCATTGTCAAAATATGATGAGAGTTTATTTCAACCGGAATCACCCTCTTTCCTCGGATTATAATCAAGTTATAATTTAATAAAATTAATTTCACGTATTTTTAATTACAATATTACATTGATCACATGTAATAACAAATTTAACCATAATCTTTTTCTGCAAGAATGATTTAAAATTTCAATCATTCTTAACTTTGTTTATTATTACAATTTTTTAAATTAAGATACTTTTTTTTATTTTTATTTATTTTATTTTTTAGTTTACAATGTATACATAGTTTTTGTTAAATATTTTCCGCAACTCTCATATGTAGAAAAATACAAAATATTATCAATCCTTGTGTACAATTTATGATATTATAATATTTTAATTTAAGGTAAGAAATACAACCAAAGATACTGTATTTTAGTGCCATAGCGAAAAAAAAAGTAATAAACAATTATACTCATTGTCAAAAAAAAAAAAAAAAAAAAGTGATAGTTGACGACTTTGTGTTCCTGATGGTAAAGCATAGCTAAAACAAAACAGTTAAATTTTTTCAATTTTCAAATTTTACATTAGCTTATATATGAACCTTACAGCTATTTGTTTGAATGAATTTCAATTTTTAACGACAAATAATTCATAAACAAAATGATTGAAATTCAGGAAAATTATAGCTTTGCGACTCAATAAGCTACAGTTAAAAATTTAACTTTCAGCAAACTCTAATTAACTTAAGTTAAAGCTATTTTACTGTATAAAAAAGCACAAAGTCATCCGCTAGCCATTTGTTATTATTGTTGGGCTTTGAGTTTATTTATTTTTTAACTACACATTGTTTTGCAAGTCCTAATTCTATCTTCTATTAACAAAATTATTGGCACAATAATAATATTCGTTTATTGTGCCACTCAAGTCAATTGGCATCAAAATATTTTGCCTCTGTGTCTTTATTACTTTATTACGTATGAAGCTTAACTATATTATCAAAAAGTATCTATATATTTATTAATTATTATTATTTTACAACAAGTTAAACGAGATATTATTTTCATGGATGAAATGATAGGTACACACGATTTTGATAATATATTTTACCATTTAAATCTATTGCGTGCTTTTCTGATAAGAAACATTGAAACTTTAGTGTAAGATTTTAAAAGGTAAAATATTGTCACAATCGTCTGTACGTACTTTAGTATAACAATGAACATAGAATAAACAATAATGAATCACAAAATATGATATAGTGATAATAATATAATAATAATAATAAAATAAATACAAAAAAACAATACAACTATTTTTTATTTATCACTAATTTTTATCAAAACGTCAAGTCACAACTCCAGTAAGTTCTAGGACAATATTCTTTAGCTAGTAAACCATAAGGCTGATTAGAACCTAAATAAATTGGGAAATTTTCACTCATTCTATTCCACACATGTACTGCCAAGGTTGAATTTATATCTTGCAACGTATTTTCATAATTATTTTCATCAAAATAAACATTCCATGATTCATAACCGATTGGATAAAATGTCCTAGGAGGCAACATAGTAACACCTCTACATCCGTTCTCCGTAATATTTTCTATTGACATATTACAGTATCGAACAATCACTCTAGTTATCATCTCTGGACCATTGTGACTCCACATACCACCGTTGAACGTATTAAAAATTTCCTCTACAAAATTGTATGCCAAAGAATGATTCTTCTCAAAGCCAAAACCTCCATTAGCTATAGATTCTGGTGATTGTGAACACAAAAAGTTTTTGAACTGACTCAATGGCTTTCTAGTAACAAAATCTAGATCTAGATAAATTCCTCCGTATTTATAAACAGTAAATACTCTTAAAACGTCACTTGTATGATGTAGCGGGAAAGAACTTTGGTTGAGTCTGACAGTCATGTTCCAGGCTTGAAAATCAGAGTCCTCGAAATATTTTTCCATTTGTAGAGAGAGAACTTGGATGTTGGGATAATGTCTGTGTGCCAACTGCAGTGCGTAATTCGAGTCTAGATTAAGAGGCTCAGTAGTGGACTGGACCACTAGTAAGTACACGTCCGCCTCGGGATGAACTTTAGCTGTGGACTCGACTGCACACATTTGCCGCGGCTTGATAACTCCAGTTTGAGACGTTTCAATGAAGTAAAAAGCAACTTTACTCACGTTTCTCGTTGACAAAATCTGTAATGCATCTCTAAGCTCAAGTTTATTGGAAGTTTCAGTCAAATTTACTGCACTACTTCGGTTGAAAATATTCAATGTTACACGATGTAAAACGTTTGTGTAATTATCTTCCTCAATTGCAATGAAAATAAATATATTTGCGATTACAATTATTAAAACAATACGTAGACAAATAAAAAAGTAATTCATGTTGTTAGTTTGGAATTCACTGTTAAAATGTAAGTAGGGGAATATTTATTTTAACGATTTTAACATGCCAAATTCTCATTTGGAAAATAAATTCAATTTTGCGGCACCAATGAGCTTCCAAGTTGCCACTGAGAGAAAACATGCTAACTAAAAATATTTTAAATTTTTTTAAGGTCCTCGCATGCAGTTAGCAGTTTGTATGTTGTTATCATAATTTAGTTCTTTAAAGTCAACACTTCAGCACAACTTTTTCCAATCATATTATGTTGTGCGATAGCAAGCCTAGCTTTTTCAGCAGCTCAAATTTAAATAAGTTATGGTTGGTTGTAACTTGTGCTCTCCCCTATATCCAAAAATTTTGTATTTTATACAGACCTCTTCGAGAAATATTAAACCATTATTTTCCAAGCATTTTTGTACGTTGTATAATTTATCACATCTCTCTTTCCACCACGAGCATTTATTACGAGATATTTTGTGAGTAAATGAAACATTTAGCTACAGTTGACTATTATACTTAAAGTAGAGAGTAGCGAGCAAATAATATTGTAATATGCATTGTCTTCAATATAAGTAAAATATTAATGTGTTCTCAAAACCTTCACATATATGGTTTAATGTCCCATAAAAACTAATTGCAAGTACACTGTCTATACATTTTTACATAGAGAGAAAAAGTGTGTTTTAGGTAGCTTGCATGTGGATATATAGTTATCATGAAATTTTCCATCAGTGTCCTATGGTTATAGTAAGCTCCAGTCTGTTGGATTTTATACATCAATTTTAAATAAAAATATATTATGTGAAACTATGATTAAGTCCGTAACAACAACGAGAAAAAAGAAAGAAAGAAAAAAAAAGTAATTTTAGTAACATTACGTACTGTCGTCTGACAAGAAAAATTGTCATGCATTCCATAAATTATCTTGAATTAAATTAAAAATTGTAATCTATATAGATAGTTAATTACATTTGTTGTAAACTAAAAGCAAATATAAAATGAACTATATGTAATTTAGTTTGCAGTAAACGTAGAAAAAAGTTTAAAATTTATAACAATATAATGACTACAATAGGAGACTGTTTTTGTGGCATATATTTTAAACATAAAACGTGACCAAAACAAGTAAATAAATTACCTAATTTTTTTTTTATATTGACTTTTTCGGTGTGATTAGACTTTACTTTGCTGAAAATAAATAAATATTGAATTAATAAATTATAATAATCAAAAAAAGACTATTATGCACTTCATTAGGTCAGGGCACGAAATGTTGCCTACATATAGGGAAAACAACACAGAAAAAAAATTATGAGCAAGCAAATAAGACAAAATGAGAGAAGAGATAAGGTTGGTTCTGTATTTAACTCTCAAAAATTTACTTTGCGGTAATTACATATGAATGAAACAAGAAAAATAACAAACTTGGGCAGTAACGATGTTACACGTGACAACGTTAAGTAATTTCACTACTTTTTGTTATTAAATAACGTAACGTCATTACAGTTTGGTAGCAGTAACGAGTAACTGTAACGCGTTACTTTTTCAAGTAATTTTTGCCATGTAATGACACTACTTTCTAATATTGCAAGCACCGAAAAAAATAAGCTTCTAAATCTATAAGTACATAAATATGATTTCGTCATTATATAATAATTCAAAATTACTCTTATAATTTTGATTTGAATCTGTCTGTTTATAATTTATCCGAAAAAACAACAACATTTTTTTTGAAAATATTTTTATTTTTTTTAAGAAAATATTTAAAGTAAATAAAATAAAGAAACGATAAAAGTAACTTCACTACTATAGTACTACTAGTGAGTAACGTAGTGTCATTATTTTTTCGTGAAGTAGATGAGTAACGTAACGAAGTTACAAAAAATCAGTAATGTGACCAAATCTTCAAAATAATAATAATAAATAAATACATAAAATTAAATAAGAAAATCAGGTTGAAAGGATATTACATATCACGTGCAGGATAGTTTAAATTTAAATCAAAAATACCATCTGATTTAAAAATTCTGAAATAACTTATAAACAATTATGGTGAATAAAAATAATGAAAATGCAATATTTTATTTCACGAAAACCACAATTTTATTATTTTTTTTAATATAATTTATATGTTAAACATTTTCAAATTTTAATTGAACTATAGCCACTGAATACGTCAAAAAACTTAGTTGGTAATGTAAAATGTTTTTGTTTTTATACAGACATAAGTAAAATGATTTATATATATTTATATAATAATATATATATATATTATATATAAATAAAGAAGAAGAAAAAAAAGGTTTGAACGTGTTAAAAAACAATAATATTGTATTACTTGAATAGTCCGAAAAACTGATAACCATTCAAACATGTTTTCTTACTTCTCTCCATCATATGCTTGTAATAGATAATGATTGAGCTTTTTTTTTTAAGTTAGGCACACTCCCGGATAACATAAAGTTAACATTGAGAAAATTCTAACTTGAGTTAACGCCATTCTTAAGAAAGCACAAAGTAATCTGCAGAATCTGCTAGCCTGATTTGAGTTTTTTTTTTTTTTTTTTTTTTTACTTATCCAACTTTTAAAATTGTTATTCTATCTTATATTAACAAAATAATTAGCACAAAAATATTGTATTCATTTATTGCGTCAAACATATTAATTGGCATCAAGTTATTTTATTTATGTCTTACAACAAATTACTACTAAAAAAGCTTAACTATTTTATCAATAATTATAAATATATATAACGTCTCTATCGCGGAATGTAATATAAATATATTTAACATTATATTACTTAAAACAGGGCTTCATTTTCATGGATGAAATAAAGTATTACAATGAACGAAAATTAAAAAGAATATATTTCATATTATTTATGTTTTTATCACTAATTTTTATCAAAACGTTAAGTCACAACTCCAGTAAGTTCTAGGACAATATTCTTTAGCTAGTAAACCATAAGGCTGATTAGAATCTAAATAAATTAGGCAATTTTCACTCATTTTATTCCACACATGCACTGCCAAGGTTGAATTTATATCTTGCAACGTATTTTCATAGTTATTTTCATCTAAATAAACATTCCATGATTCATAACCGATTGGATAAAATGTCCTAGGTGGCAACATAGTAACACCTCTACATCCGTTCTCCGTAATATTTTCTATTGACATATTACAGTATCGAACAATCACTCTAGTTATCATCTCTGGACCATTGTGACTCCACATACCACCGTCGAACGTATTAAAAATCTCCTCTACAAAATTGTATGCCAAAGGATGATTCTTCTCAAAGCCAAAACCTCCATTAGCTATAGATTCTGGTGATTGTGAACACAAAAAGTTTTTGAACTGACTCAATGGCTTTCTAGTAACAAAATCTAGATCTAGATAAATTCCTCCGTATTTATAAACAGTAAATACTCTTAAAACGTCACTTGTATGATGTAGCGGGAAAGAACTTTGGTTGAGTCTGACAGTCATGTTCCAGGCTTGAAAATCAGAGTCCTCGAAATATTTTTCCATTTGTAGAGAGAGAACTTGGATGTTGGGATAATGTCTGTGTGCCAACTGCAGTGCGTAATTCGAGTCTAGATTAAGAGGCTCAGTAGTGGACTGGACCACTAGTAAGTACACGTCCGCCTCGGGATGAACTTTAGCTGTGGACTCGACTGCACACATTTGCCGCGGCTTGATAACTCCAGTTTGAGACGTTTCAATGAAGTAAAAAGCAACTTTACTCACGTTTCTCGTTGACAAAATCTGTAATGCATCTCCAAGCTCAAGTTTATTGGAAGTTTCAGTCAAATTTACTGCACTACTTCGGTTGAAAATATTCAATGTTACACGATGTAAAACGTTTGTGTAATTACCTTCCTCAATTGCAATGAAAATAACTATATTTGCGATTAAAATTATTATAACAATACGTAGACAAATAAAAAAGTAATTCATGTTGTTAGTTTGGAATTTACTGTTAAAATGTATATAGGTCATGAATATTTATTTTAATGATTTTAACATGCCAAATTCTCAATTGGAAAATAAATTCAATTTTACGGCACCAATGAGTTTACACTGTTTACACTGGCTTAATTGTTAATAACTTAAAAGATTTTTCAAGTATTTTATATCCTTGCAGTCTGTTTGTATATTTTTATCATAAATTAGATCTGAAATAAACGAAAATTGTTGAGAGAAGTGGGGAAAATGTTTTTTTTTCTATATTTTACATATTGATAAGACTTTGAAGTATTTGTTTAATTACTTATTATTCTTTCTTATTATATATATATATATATATATATATATATATATATATATATATATATATATATATATATATATATATATATATATATATATATATATATATATATTACTTTTTATTATTATTCTAGAACTCCTTTAAAATAGCTTTTCCACACAGTCCCTTAAGTTATACTTGAGTGTGTTTTTTAATTTAAAAAAAAGAGAATAAATCTAGTTATATTCCTGTAAATTACCAAAGCTATGGCATTATTATATATAATATAAAAACCAAATGGAAAAAAAAATCTTAATTTTTTTATTGTAAGTCTTAATTTTTCTATTTTTTTATATATAAATGAGCATTCAAATAGACACCTCAAAAACGTCTGTTTTATACCATATAATTCCATTGGATTGGTTAATAAAAATGTAGAAGTTATTTGGAAAAGTACCTTAAAATATTTGTTTTTACTATGGAAATGTTTGGGAGCGTTTTTTATTCCACAGAATGCATTAGAATTTAAATTTATTTTTTAGAATTGCACTTTACATTTTTTCCAAGTCATTTATTTTATACGGATATATACGCAGGCTTTTTGAGGAACACATTTGCACTTCAGTACGTAAATTAAAAATATAGGAGTAAAAAAGTCATTGATAAGATTTTTAAGTATACTTGAAAATATACTTATTATTCAAAAGTTCTTCTTTATTTTAATTAACACAGCAAACAAAATATTTTTCCGATTACATGTCAAGGTCCAATGGACCTTGATTAGATGTATAATATTGTAAAAGATAAGAGAAGAATTAGGAATATTATAATGTAGTGGAGGTAAGACACATAATGAGAAGAGAGTTTGAAGTTGTCTTGAAGTTAATGTGTCGCAGAAACCTCAGTCGATTTAAATCGGGCATGCCTGAAGTATCGCCCACTGTCACATTTGAGGAGAAGGGGGACGACTGGGCGATACCGTAAAAGGTCGAACGGCAGGTAACTCAGGTTTTTTGAGTCGAGTTACATCGTGTTTGCTCGTACTCGTAGAGTGCCTACCTACGATTGACTGGTTGTGCGACGTAGCGCACTCCCACACCACACGCCTATTAATACAAATCGCTAACAATATTATTAAAATATTAACTGCATATTTTAAAAATAAAGACAAAAATTAAAAAAAAAAATGAAGTTATATTAATTATTATCGTGATTTTATATAAACATGTATAATTTTACTTCAGTTATAAAGGCTAAATTCTATTCACTTTTTTTTTTAACTTGTGAATATTTCAATTTTATCTGTATTTAATTGAACTCTTTTGTTTTTCAATTTACAGAAAAGGTCTGCCAGCTTTAATTTTTTTTAAATAAATAAGAGTAAGTGTAAAATAGCGGAAAAAGAAAATAATAAAACAAAAATATTTATAAAAAAAAATTGTTAACGTAAAAGATGTTGTCGAATTACGCAGCAACTATACTCGACTTAAAAAACCTGAGTTACCTGCCGTTCAACCTTTTACGGTATCGCCCAGCCACCCCACTTCTCCTCAAATATGACAATGGGTGATACTTTAGGCATGCCCGATTTAAATCGACTGAGGTTTTTCGATTCGAGTATGCAGTATATACCAGCTGATTTTTAAGATAATCTACTTATTGATCTCATGGTGATAAGGTATAATACAGTTGTAAATGTTATCAACTCGACACAAGAGCTGTGATCAGTTATACTGAAAATGAAACATTTGTGTTTCTTATTAGTTTTGGTTTTTACCATCATTACAAATGCTGCTCCAACTAGTAGTAAGTGTAACAGTGTTGCTAAAATGTATTTATATACATTAGCCACTGCGTATATGCACATATCACTTGTTATTATATGATATGCATATGGCATATGGTGGGTGTAAATAATAATCGAATCCATAGAAGTATGTGCGCGACTGCAAAATTTTATAGAGATTCTACATATAGATATCCTCTGCTCAGTTTCTTTTGTTTTGTCATTTTGTTTTGTAGGTAATATATGATATAATACTTTGATGTGATGATATACGAGAATTTTTTATTAAAAATTGTGCACTTAAAAATTAACTTTGAAAGTTAAAAATAATAAAACAGATATTAAGTCCCAAAAAATACAAATATTATTTTGCTCATAATTACTTATGAAACAGCTACAATGACTTATCATGATTAAATCTTAGGAAAAGCAATAGTACCATTTATTTTTAAATTATCTGCATTGTAGTGTTTGACCTCTATTTTCCAACCCTTTTTTTTTTTCTTTTCTTTTTCTTTTTTGGCCTTTCAGTTTTGTTTAATGAAATTTCTATATGGACAACAACACAAGCAATATTTTGAATTAAATCCTGTTAAGGTACTACTTTAGGGTAGGAGTGAAATTTTTTATTATGACTTTGAATTAAGTTCACGCTGGTGTACCCAAAAATGAAATCAAAAAAATTCTATCTTAAAAACTCTCGTCACAACAGAGCGTCAAAGTATCTCAAATGCCACGCCCCCTAATGCTAATGAATCTATATTTGGACCCTAATTTTGACCCACTTCAATTTTCTTTCAGCGGTTAAAAAAAATACTAGCTTGTTCTTCGTCTTGATTTTTAATGAAAAATGATTTTTCAGATTTTTCTAGAACGAATCTGCCGAGAAAAAAATTATCGCAAATTGACGCATGTTAATTTGAATATGCAATCTTCATTAATTTTTTTCTCTATAAATGTCTCGTAAAAATTGTTTAAAAAGTCAAATTCATTAAAAATTGATCTATAGAACACACTAGTATTTTTTGTTTAGAAGTTGATCAAGAAAAATTTTGCACACGGGGAGCTTGAAGTTTTGTATGTTTTACGTGTTAAAGGGGGCGTAACCCAAAGACTTTTAACGCTAATTTACGGAAGATTTGATTTGAGCCGAAACTTTTTGGAGTATAGAGAATTGTTCCTTGGTTCATTATGAACCTAAAAAGTGATATTAAATTAAATTTTACGACAACATCGCTACCCTAAAG
Source organism: Ecdyonurus torrentis (assembly GCA_949318235.1). Taxonomy (NCBI): domain Eukaryota; kingdom Metazoa; phylum Arthropoda; class Insecta; order Ephemeroptera; family Heptageniidae; genus Ecdyonurus; species Ecdyonurus torrentis. The sequence continues at coordinate 8,838,033 of OX439132.1, forward strand.
TAGTACCTTAAGTAAATAGATGAAAATTCTACAAATTAATTTATTTTAAGGGTTGTATCTCAAATTCTAAAACGAAAACTTGGAAACTTAATGATGCCATTTAAAAGTTAATTGTAACACATACCTATATATGATACCTACCCGTGACCATCAAATAAGAGGATAAATAATTATTGAAATTAACATGGCCATGTATGGGATTTACACTTTTTAAAAAATCACAATTGAAAATCTAGCACGGCGACCCCTCATTTTTTATTTTTTATTTTTATTATAATTTTATATTTTTGAATATGCTTTATCCTAATGTATCACTGTGCAAAAAGATTTTTTCTTTCTTTACAACTCTTTAGTCTAATCCCGCAGTAGCTAATTTCCTGCCTAGAAATTCCTGTAGGAAATTTTCTTTCCTAATTGCTCCAAGACAAAAGACAACTAAAAAAAAAAAAAAAACATCTGACGGTTTGCTCATAAACTAAGTTTAGATATGGTATTACGTGCCGTGTATGTCAAATGAGCAAAATGTATAGCCAATTTAAAAAATTATTATTATGGTGAAACACTCAAAATCAATTTTATTGTTATTATTATCATTCAGGGAATCTCATTGAGGTCCATTAATTGATTTAATTGGCAATAATATTGCATTATCTACCAACCTTTAAAGTATCCCTGCTCACAAAACCGTGATTTAAGCCGCGCGGTTCTGAGAAAAATGAAAAAAACCGCGCGGTTCTCAAAAAACCGTGCAAAAGCCGCGCGGTTCTTAAAAAACCGTGCAAAAGCCGCGCGGTTTCCAAGAACCGCGCGGCTCTTGCACGGTTTTTAGAATAAGGTCACATGATCTAGCGCATGCGCATTAAGGATGTGTGAGAAAGATGCGCAGTATGTCAGTGAACTTGAGCAATGAAGAAACTAATATGGCGAATTTATTTTGTGTTGGTTTTTATGTGAATATTAAGTATAAAGGATTGTAAGAAGCTAAAAAATTAGTGCTCGATGTTTATAAATGAGGTAAGAATTTACTGAATGTATAAATCCAAAGTTTTAATGTCAGTAGTGGGCTAAAACAGTGATTTTTGTTACATGTCCTTGGGCGCGGCTATGGCGAGTGGCTTTGAACTTCGCAAAGACCAACGTATTTCTATACACGCATATCATAGAACGTAAAGTTTTTTTTTTTTTTTTTTTTTTTTTGTTATATATATATTGGGTTTGTTTTTATTAGTATGTATATTAAAATATATTTTTATGTCTTAGATTTTTTTTGTTGAACCAATAATAATATGTATTTAATATTTTTTATATGTATTTTCTTGATTGAAAAAGCGTGGTATTTATATAAAAGGTACGCTTTTTCAATGAAAATGTGTGTAGTATATAATAATGGTATTTTTGTTTATTCAAGGAACATATGTACGAGTGTAAGTAGAAAATGTTGTGTTCTCTGTTCTAATTCAGGTGCAGTGACAATAAAAAGTAAGTTTTTCACGACAATATCGAACCAGAAAGGTGCGGAGCCCACTGAGAGCGTCGGAGAAGGCGGCATTAAGGTTCAACAGCACGCGCCATGTAAGCCATAGAGCCATCTGGGTTCAACGTGAGAACCGCCTGGTAACCGGGCGGTGCCCGGCAGCCACGCGGTTTTAACCCAAAAACCGCGCGGCTTCAACTCAAAAACCGCGCGGTAACCGCGCGGTTTTTGCGCGGTTCTTGCCCGGTAACTGCGCGGTAACCGCGCGGTTTTTGCCCGGTTACCGAGCTCGGTTTTTTGCCCGGTAACCGCGCGGTTTTTTGCGCGGTTTTGTGAGCAGGGATACCACTAAAAAAAAAAAAAAATTATGTTTACAGAAGCAGCAGGTCTTCGCGTTCACCTGACCGTATCTTCGCTAGTCCAAGAAGCAGTACGACAGCTTGAGGTGTACTGGACAGGAGCCACCCCAGAGGATGGAGATTGGATCGGTATCTTCGAGTCAGAACCTGCGGCAGCTTTACCACTACCTCCGTCACTTGCAGTTGTAAACCCAGGATTTAGTATTGAGGGCTGGGAGAAAACTCAAATTACCGAGCAAAATCGTCCCAATAGTAGCGAACTTCTTGGTTTTGTACCGGGATGTATAGGTGAGGACAGAGAGAGGTGATCGATTGACATAATTGATTACTAATCTGATTGTTATTTAGTTAATTGATGTTTATATTTTGTAGCAACTCATATGTGTAATTTAATTATGTTTTTATCATATTTATGTATATTTATTGAATGGAAAGTAAATGTTTGATTCCGTTTATTTTACTATTTTATCAGGTTATTACGTTGGTTACGTCCGTAATGATGAAGTTTTAGCTAGCAACTGCCTCCGTCTAGAACCCACGTGGATTTCAGAGAGACCCAATCTTGGTCCTTTTACACTCGTTGAAATCTTCATTCCCGCTACCCACGATGCAGGGGCTTGGGGAGAATATGATCCTAATTTAAGTATTAGTGACCAGAAGGTGAGAACATTTTACTATACAGTTATTCTATAATCATTTTAATTGAAATGAAATAATTCATATTTTATATCAATTATGACAACAACAAAATGTTATGCATTTAACAATTGACGGCTTAAATTCTTCTTCTATCAGGTTGCAAGATATGCAATTTGCCAAGATGAAGACATCTTATCTCAACTAATTCGTGGCATCAGATTCCAGGATATTCGAGCTGGATATTACCCGTAAATACATTTTTCACATAATAATATTTATCGTTGTACATTTCATTCAAAATGTTTTTTTTTTTTTTTTTTTTTTTTTTATCTAGACAATTTTGTTTTTAGCGAGCTTGGTGGCTCTGGTTTCTGGTTGAATCACGGAGCAGTTCGTATACATCGTATGGAGGACGTGACGTCACAGGTTCGCATGTTTTTGGAGAACACGCCAGCGACTGAGCTTGTTATCTTTGACGTTCATGGATTTACGAACTTTGATACTGCTGAATCCCATGATCTATTTCTAGCTTTCTTACAACAGGAATTTGGTCCTTACATTATTCCCGGAGATGAAACATCTGGTATAATTATTATTATTTCATTGTTCTCAAAATTGCATTTTTTTTTTTCGCATTTTTGAATATGTATTTGATTATTTTGAAATTCTTTTCGTTTTGGTGTTAAAGCTTAAGAATTAAAGCAAAAGTAAAGTAATTATTTCCCTCCCCCTTTTTTTTCATAGGATGGAGAACAACGATTAGTGAGTTATGGTCGACACAGAAGAAACTTATAATTTCTTACGATAACTCAGGTGTGGTTAGTAGTAACCCTTGGCTGTGGCAAAGTGTAGACCACCAGTGGGGTGACGTACGCTACGTTGAGGACCTCTATACATATCTCGTGGGTACGCAATTATGTTATTGTCTCTTATAGCTAAACTAACTATATACTCTGTTAAGACATGGAACGTAATAAAATGAAAATCTTATATCTTATATCTAATCATAAAATATAATATAATATAAATAAGCAGTCATTTTTTTCAACAATATTACTTTTGAGAAGGAACACGACAATCAAAATTAGAGAACTTAACATAATTTTCATAATTATGCTAAAATGGTGACTTCTTGTATTTTTAAATTTAATTTTACTCATGCAGTTTCTCTCTTTATTTCCTTGTGCATTCCTATACTTTCAGGTGTAATGGCCAATCCACCTCCAAATACTCGTTTTTGGTCAGCAATGGCTGAATTAACTCCTAATTCTCAAGACGTAGTTACAAATGAACTCGGAGGACTGAGGATGATGGCAGACAGTGTGAACCGAAATGTGACTTCCTGGTTCCAGGGAGAGTGGGGAAGAACTGTGAACGCTGTAGCTGCTGACTTTTTCCGAGGCACGGACATCGTGCAAACTGCACTTGACTGGAATGATATGCGGGTTGTGACAAGAAAATAACGATAAATAAATATTTTTTTACGTAATAAATAAATTATTACAAACAACAACCAAAAAAATAATTTATGAATTATATTTTATTGCTAAAATTTGACAACATCCTATCTCTCTTTTGCGTCATAAAACAAAACAAGGTGCAGTTTGAATAAATTTACAATTAAATGAAATTAAGGTCGTGAATAAATCAATAACAATAATAATTATTGCAGGTGCCCTTTTTTTAGATTATAAATTGACGGAATTTTACAGAATTATAGTAATATCGGTCAACTTTGTATGAAGAATGTCAGTTAAATATAATATAAACTTTAATCCTTAATAACATAGTAAAATTATTAAAAGTAGGTATCGTGTGTGTCTGCAAATATTATCCTTTTTTTTTTTTATCATTTGCATATAACTGCATATGTATAATTATTATAATTGTATTTTAGTCCACCTTGTAAACAGTAGATTGTGCATTTTCTCTTTTAAGACACACATACACACATTATACTGTAGGCGTGCGTTTAAAAAGTAGCTATAATCATAATTTAAATCACTTTTTTTTTCTTTTCTTTTCTTTTCTTTTTTTTCTTTTTTTTTTTTTACGAAATACTGCAAAATTTATGGGAATCTATATTTGCACACTTCAAACAAACGCGTTGACAAATTTCATATTACGACTAACATGTTTGTTTCAATTTTGCAAAAACTTGGGACAGAATTTTGTAAAAAAAAGTTTATCATTATTATTCATGTAAGTCGTTCAACAAACCCAAAGCATATTTTTTCCTTTACTCATTGAAATCTCCAGACAGGTTTCTATGCTGTTTATCAATTTGTAACTTTTTTTTTTTTTAATTCATTGATCGATTATTTAAGAATAATCAAACTTTCAAAATATCTCACATATTATACTGTATGTAAAAAATATACGGTTACACCATGCAAAAATAAAATTTAGTAGGCTTAAAACTGCAGTCCCTTAAGGCTTAATGCTTAAAAATAGCCTTTTTCTTATACACTTATGTCAATGTTGACTTACCCTGATATTTTAATCAGTGAAAGCTGTCACAAAGCTTGAAAATTATAACAAATGTTGATAATATAATAGAAAATATAATACCTTTGACCTCTCCTCTTCAATAAAATTTATAAACAAGTTCTGTGTATTTTGTCCTAAAAAATGCTTACTATATATATATAATATACTCTTCTCAAAAAGCCTGAGTTACCTGCCGTTCGACCTTTTACGGTATCGCCCAGCCGCCCCCCTTTGAAATGCACGCGAGAAATGGGCGATACATTAGTGGTAAAACGATAAATCGGCTGAGGTTTTTTGAGTCGAGTATACATACATTATAAAGTTTTAACAAAAGGGTGACCGACTTGGTGCGGTAATAATAAAAAAAGGAACTTTATTTTAAAAATGGTTCTCTCTCTCTACGTTATTTATATCCAGTCCAGCAATATAAATATTATATAATTTTCAAATAAAGTTGAGAAAATTTAGAAAGAAAAAAAGTTTTTTCTTCCGAAAAAAGTTTTAATAATATTTTTATTTTTAAAAAAGTTTCAAATTTGACTTAAATGTTGGCTCTAAAATATCATTCATTCATTTCTACAATGAAATAACAACTTTAAAGTAGCATTTCATCTTTACTTTTTATGTTAATATATTTCGCGTCCGTTCAGATTGTAAGATATCAGCAGTACTCCCATAACAAAGTTTTATTATATTGTAAAATAAAATAAAAACTATATCTTTTATATAACAAAAGACAAAAGAAAAAAAGCACATTCATTTGCTTTCTAGTGGTTTAACTAAACTTGGTTGACGTGAAGCTCATCGTGACGTGTTCTCACGTGTTCCTCAGGGCGTATCCTCGGGTGTTCTGCACCAGCAATACCGTGATGCTCAAAAAGTTGACTACCCTACAGTTTCATCTTAGCACTAATCTAATGTTGCAAACTTTCCTATGATACAATGATTATAATTGTAATATATATTTCTATTTATATAGTATCAAAAACTGGATATTTATTTATCCATGTATTTCTTTAACAAACCGGAAAATAAAAATTTAAAGTCCTTTTTCCCATAAAATTACCTTAATTTATTTTTTCAATACCACCTTTAGTTAAGAATAATAATTTAATTACCAAATTTATATTTTTTACTGTACAAACTGATATAATATGTAATTGATTCAATGATTTATATCATTAAATTAAATTCATTTACTAATCAATCTATATAACCCATTATACTTGAAAATGAAGTATTATAATATGAATATTTTTTAATGAATTCTTTGTCAGATATTTTTAATAATAATAATAATAAAATAGAGATAATCCTACTCCCTATAAGAAAAAATAATGAAATATTCCAATTAATTAGTTTCAATAACAATTTTTTATTGAATATAAATAGCATTCAAATTAATAGCATTTTTACTCAAAAAGTTCTATAGACTAGGGTCTCAGCTGGTTTATTATTATTTTCTTTCTTTCATTTTTTTCCAATTATATTTTAAAATGTCTTTTCTTGTAAAAAATAAGTAAAATTAAAATTAATAATATTTACATTATTATAATTCAGAGCATCTTATGATACGTAAAATTCTCCAATTCCACATTTTATTTTTTATTATTATTTATTTTTTTACTAAATAAAAATTGAAATATACAAAACTGAACAAAGAAATTAGCTTACATAACCATTTGTGCTTGAAGCTTATTTTGCAATAATTATTATGTCACTATTACTGCTTAATATTATAATGCATCTTTGGAGAAATCTAAATATCAAAAATAAAAAATAATATTTAAAATGAGGCTACTTTGAAAAATAAACAAGTTACTAAAATGGCAGAAATAAAAAATGTTTAAAATAAGAAAATGTAAAAATTACAATTTTTTTGTATTATTTGTTTTTAATATTTGTTTTATATATTATATTTCTCTTCCATACATTGAAAAAAAAAACACAGGAAAATTGCAGAGCAATAATAAAGAAATTCATTTTTCTTGCTCCCAAAATCCACATTTTAAATTAAGATATAAAAACAAACAAAAATATGATCTCCCACACTCTCACTTGAATATTTTTTCCCTTAATCCCTGACTGTCCTTCATTATATTTAATTAATAATCATTATTGTATTTTATTTATGTCTTTGAGGCAAAGAAAAAAATGAAGGGGCAGTGATTTATCACAGACATGCTGCTTTAACATAATAACAGTTCATCTTTCATAAAAACCTCAAAGAAAATTCATCAAATCCATCCCATTTTTTTAAAATTTACTTTGAAGCTTTTTCATTTATACACTGTATTTGGGCGGGTACAAAAAAGAGTTAAAAATACTTATATTATATTTATAAGTCTGCATGTATATGTAATATATAGGTATATATATATATATATATATATATATATATATATATATATATATATATATATATATATATATATATATATATATATATATACAAACACACATATATACACATAAGATAACAATTATTAAAAGCTTATTATTATTTTTCTTTTGTTATCATAGTTTTATATTTTCTACAATATCTGTGACATAATTTTTGTATTTTTTTTTTTTTTATAATTATTCTTATTTTTTAATACAGATGTTATTATGATTTTAAACTCGAAAATAGTAAAGGCATTTCTGTTATATTTTAACAAAACAAGAAGGTTAAAAAAAATGAAAATATAAATCAAGAGATTCAATCAGATATCTTAAAAACAATCTGATTTTATTAAATAGAGTTAATTAAAAAGTGCCGTTGATTGCTATATCATTTTTTTTTTTTTTTTTTTGTGCTGCATTGATATGGTAAAAAATACACAGTAATCAAGCTGGCTTTTTGTTAAATTAAGAAAAAAAAATGAAGCGTGGTAAAAATAAACCTCAAAGTGTATGTAGGTATGCATTATTTTTTCATATTCCAGTTTCCTATTATAATTTATGAATTTAAAAAAAAAAAGTTTCTAAAATTGAACATTTTGTCTACTATTATTATCTACACTAATATTAATATTTACATCGAAAATTGTTTATATTTTAGAACACTATTTTTTTTTATCTAAGACTGTATAATATGGGTAACATAATTGGTTGAACAGAAAATGACACTTAACACATTATTATTTAATTCTGCCATTATGGGTCCCTAACATCCTGAGATTTACAGCTGCTTTATATTTATATATATATTTTTAATTTATTCAAAACGAGCCCCGCCCGCAATTTTTATTTTGTTTAAATTATTTGAAAAATAAGATGAACTATATTTACTTATATTGTCAATGAATGTTTTGCTGCTAGGAGACCATGTTTACATTTTTTTAAATATATTTTTTATCATATCAGCTTCCCAAATGTTTTTATATAATAATTAATAATAATAATAAAATGGTAAAACCATTGGCTGCATAATAGTCAATAGTAAAAATTACTTCTTTTATATATATATAATTGCTTATCATTATACATATATACTAACACAGAGTTGTTGTTTTTATTATTATTATAAAGATAGTTTTTGTGCATATGAGTAAAAACACAGTATTTTGAGGTGGGATTTTCTTTTTAAAAAAAGATTTTATAATTAATAATAATTAGAATAATATTAAAACAAATATACAATTCAAGCACTCAAGAAACGAACAAAAAAAGATACATCATAACAATATATTGTTATGGTGGTCAATTTTTTTTCTTTTGTATTTATATATAGATATTTTTAAAGTTTTTTTTTCTGTCCCTGCAACATCTTGGCACATGTATGCAAATTTTTTTTTTGAGTCGCATCTTCCAAAAACAAAAACATAAACGACCAAATAAAATCTCACATTTAAAAAAAAACATGTCTTTCAATCACTTATATATTTTTTTATTCTTCCAAGGCACTTTTAAATTGTCCTTTTTTTCTGGCCAGCAGACTCACTTTACATTATAATATACTTTACATAGGAATGGGTTTAAAAGTTCACTTTTTTTTTTAATTTCTTATATTTTCCCTCAGTATATCCCTCCCACCCACCCCTCACTGTTTATATAATATATATTTATGTAACACAATTTTGCACAAATATAGTATTTAATTTTTAAAATCCTGAACCTTTTAGCTTTTGGCATACAAATACTTATATCACGGATTTCTTTATACACATATAACAAACATTCAATAAACAATGAATATAATGTAAAGGATATTTTTTTAATAACATTTCTTTTATATTAATAATTATATTTATTTTTTTTCCTCCTTTATTAAAATAATTTTTGTATCTAAATTAATTATATTAATTCGAACAGCACAGCCAATATATTTAATAAAATTTTTATTTATTAATCATTATTATTATAATATATTATTTATTACACCAAAGCAAAGGTTCGGGTGGCACAAAAAAATTAATTATTTAATTGTTTATATAGTAAGTTTTTTTTATATTTATTATTATAATTTTTTTAATGTATTCTCTAACAGGAATTTGCTGGTCACTTGGGACGACGGAAATATCGCAGCACCACGTAACCAAGAACACGGAACACAAATAAGAACACAAGTAGCACCAAAGTGTTAGCCCATAATGGTAGATTTGCTCCTTGGGCTTCAAGAATTTGCTCTACTGGGATAAAAGCTGGACTTTGTGTAGTATTTGTACATGCTTCAAATTTGGATTGTTGACCGCATCTGAGAATAAGAAAAATAAACATTGATTAACTTTAGGAATTCTTACATACATAAAAAGAATAATAAATATATTCTGAACTATATATATTTAAGTGAGAGGAAACTTTACTTAAATTTAAAATTCTAGTTACTAAATTCACAAATTTAATTAAAAATTATCAAAAAATTTATTAATATTTATACTTTTCATGCTATATGTTGATGTTTTACTAACAAAAATTGTAACTGACTGTACTGCTAAGCAGTTGGGTTAAATTGAGAGGTTGTACGCCTGATTTCGCCCAATAAAAAGGCGTTAATTATTATTATTAAATCCGTGAAATCATTTATGAAATTATATAAAATATAATAATTATTCATAAATCAGAAAATTTTATATGTTACATATAATTTTTTTGTAATATATTTTATTAGGTCTAATAACCAAATGGAACTTACTTGATTGCTGTTTCTTTTCCAAATTCTACAATTTGCATATTCTGATAGGCATAATGAACCATACTAAGATATTGTAACCACTTTAACCAGGACGGGATATTAGTTGCTAAATAGCCGCCAAATAGCTGAGTTGCCAGTGTGTAGAGGGCACTGATGGTAATGGAAACTTGCATATCCATACATGATGCACCAACGAAAAAACCAACACTCTGAAAGTAAAAGATTATTGTAGAAATAGTTGAATTTTTTTTTATATGAATCCAATTATATTGTTTATAAGATAATAGTTTTTAAAATTTACTAATTAAAAAAATGTAATTACCTGTGCTACTATAGTGTTGAGTAGTAAGAAAGCTAGTAGAGTGAGGAACACCGTTGGACTGTGATACCCTAACATTGGGTATGATATTATATGGTAAACAGCAGGCAGTGTTATGGTCAGTGGTAACTCGCCTACCATCTTGGCTAAATAATACGCTGATAGACGATATGCTCCTGATAATCGTTCTTTGTTTATAACTTCTCGTTCTGGGGGAACTGTAATAAAAAATTATAATTAATTTTTGGAAACAAAATCAATATTTAAATAAATTTTATTCGTTTTTGATCTTTGAAAATCGAAATTTAATCAAATTATTTAAAGAACTGTATGTATCTTTATTTTTTTCCTTTGTATATAGGGGAACTGAAAAATGACAATTATTGCAAATACTTACACGACGATAGAGCTCCAAAATGAGCAAAGAGCATCCAATAAGTTGTTGAGAAGAACATCCATCCTTGAATATCATGAAGTGACTCCTCAGTTCGGTCAAGCTGGAACCATAAAAGTCCAGCCAAAATGCCGAGGGCCACAGTTTGTATCCAGTTCAGTTTTGAGAGCATTCTTGGCCGTGCTTCTTGGAAATTACGTTGAGACAGCACCTTATAAAAAAAAATGCGATCGTTTTTAACATTTCAATGTAATCAAAATAGCTTTTGTTATAATCAACAAGTAACTTAATTAAATAATACTAAAAAATTTATACATAAATTTTCAAAAGTTTTAAAGTGACAATAAACTGAATTACAGAGATAATTATTGATAATTTACATAAAGTAAACGCGTGATAATTATTTGATTTTCTTACCTTGAATTGTGTCCAGAAACTTGTAGGCCAACGCCAACTGATATCGTCTTCAGAGCTGCTCGTTGAGGAGGAGGCGTGACTTTGGTTGTCCAGCCACAGTGACTTGCCGTCATCTTCTTTAACTGCACAATTTAAAAATAAACATCAGTACCATTACAACATTGCACCACACTATGTACGTACACATAATTGAAGTGGGAGCTTAAATATGAAGAATATTTTAGAAACTATGATACCAAATAGCAATAATTTCATTTACTGAATATGCGTTTAAAAAAAGACTAAATCGTAAATTAAAAGATGACATTCAATCAATAAGTCTGACAAGACTTCTCATAGTATTATTTAAGCTATTTTGAGTTGAATTTTTAATGCAAATGATATTTCAATAAGATTACAAATAATCTTTTTCTGGACTTCTTAATTTTAAGCTATTATGATGTTATATTACATAACATAATATAAAAGCTATATTTGCAAAATGAAAATAGTTTTCTTACTTGGTAAAGGACAATTACAGTCTATGCAGCATGCGAAGAAATAACAACAATTTATTAGTATACATACAATACACCAACTTAAAACAATGTTATAGTATTGTCGTGAATAATTATTGCAGATGTTTATAACTTACCTACTGCGGTGTAGACCATTTGTTTATCACGAGTCGTGACTGCAGAACAAAGAGATGCTCTTCCATTAGCACCGTGCGTGCATGCTGGGGGCACAGGGGGGCAAGCGGGACATCTGCTCGCGCTTAGGTGACCTGCAATATAACCAGTGCTTTAGATCAATACAATATTACAATATTTTAGACAGTTAAAATTTTGATTACGAATGAAATTACTAAAAAATATACGATAAATACAAAACTTGAAAGTAAAAAAAAAAAAAAAGTTAAAAAAAAAAAAAAAAAAAAAAAACTAGACGTTTTTGTAATATTATTTATGTCAAACTAAAATCTTTAGAGATAGATATTTAAGATTAATAATAGTATGGAGTATTAAATTAATTAATAATAAACTTGTTTTTTTAATTTTCAGAGAGAGAGAGAGAGACTATATTATTAGGAGTTTTTTTCTCTCTCTCGGAAACTATAATTTATATATAGTTACCATTGGATTGCAGATGACTTTCTTGGTAGTTATTGAGGTATTTATCACAGATTGTCACGGAGTTAGGGACGAAGTCAGGTAAGAGTTCTTGAGGATAATCAGGTTGATTGCGAGCTTGTTTTGAAGCTTGGATAATTTTATCTCGCAATTCTTCTGGACCCTTAACCTGCTCCACTATAATAAATCAATAAAAAAATATATAGAACAAGATATTTTAGTATTGAATTCTTTTTCTATATTCAAGATTTATTATCAAGCTATAGAAGTATTTAATATAAATTCTTGCTTTTCAATTTTCTCACATTCTTAGACTAAAAGAAATTTTTCTAATATAAAATTTAATATCAAATAATTGAAACTAGACGTACATCTATCTTTATTGTATCATATAAAATTTGTAATTTAAATAAAGAGTAATTAAGATTATAAATTCCATACATTCTGTTTACAAGTACCTTCTACATAAATATAAAATAAAGGCAAGTGTTATAGACTAAGAATTATATTAAAAATATAACGTATAATGTACAACTAAAGCAAAAAAGAAAGTTGAAATTAAATAATGTAAAAATATAAAAAAATTCATTTAATGTATAATTTTAATTTTCGTTGTTAAAAAAAAATTATTTTAGACAAAAATTTCATTAATACTTACATATAAAATCAGCAGGGTTGTAGTGAGGCATCACAGGTAATCCAATACCGTTGAAGAAATCTACTACTTTGTTGACGTTGCCAAAATACGCCGTCTAATAAAAACAGAACACGCAAACAAAATTTAATTACTATAGAAAAAATAATAATAAAAATAAGTATTCATATAATATATCAATCGAAATAAGATGTTTATTTTCTGAGAAAATAAAATATATTTATAATATATATTATGAAAGTTTTGATTTAACTTACCTGGCCATTACAAAGAAGTAGAAGTTTATCAAACATATGGAAAATTTGAGAGGAAGGCTGGTGAACCGTGACAACAACTGTTTTGCCTTCTTTTTCTGCATAAGCTTTCAAACTTGACATTAGACTATACGCAGCATGGGAATCCAGGCCTGAAGTTGGTTCCTGTATGAATAAAAAAAATTGTTTACAATGAAATCTACATGAAACATAACTCAATTTATGAATTATATATATTGCTATTATATAATAACATGAAAATCACGTAAATAGTTTTTTTATACATATAAAGTGAAAAAGATAAAGACATGGGTAATAAATCTCTATATAATAAACTTACATCAAGTAACATAAGTGATGGATTAGTTAGAAGTTCACAAGCAATGTTTGCACGTTTTTTCTCTCCTCCTGACAGACCTCTCTTGATATAATCACCAATAACTGTAAACATAATAAATATTAATAAATCGTGATTGATTTGCAAGAAAATTAGATTTTAAACAAAGATTAAAAGATGTTAAAAAAATAAAAATATATTTACTTGTATCTTGGCAAGCTGCAAGATCCAGTACATCAATAATATGGTCCACGTACTGCATCTTTTGGGAGTGAGATAAAGTATCTGGTAGCCGGAGGCGTGCAGCATACTTTAATTTAATCATTATTATGTTAATATACCATTTGACATCACAATTTAAATTATAATTTATTGTATTGTTCTCCATAAAAAGTATTTATTTTAGTCTGCACTATAAAATTCAATATACGAGTAGTTTATACTATGTTTTTATTGTTTAAAATTGTAGTGATAATTTATAAAGAAATTTTCAGTGCAGTATATATTTTAAATATAATTATAGACGCTAAATAAATCACTTTTATAGATTTAATTATATACAGTACTTAAATTGCATCGTCATGTAGTTCTATATTATACTATAAACTATAAGAGTCAATTTCATTTAAAAAAAAATGCAAAGAGCTACAGTAGAAAATTAACATTAAATTATCACTCCTCGGGCAAACGTTTGCCCCTAATTTATTATGATGCAACTTGCACGACTTAAGTAACCCTCTGGTTGCATACCTATCAAGGGGCTTTAGCAAGTTTTTTTGTTGTTATTATTATTTTCTTTAATATTTTATGAGGTTTTAATAATATATATAAGTTACCTCTAATGTTTGACGTAATGTAAGGTCTGGGAAGAAAATATCTTGTTGTAATACATAACAAATACGACGTTTCCATCTTTTGCTTAACCTTTCACGATTTAAACGTATACTTCCATCATCTAACCGAATTCTTCCGGAGAGTGCATTGAGAAGTGTAGTCTTTCCACATCCTATATGAACATAAAAATTAAGTTTATCATTAGAAGTTAATTATATAAATGTGTTATTTTTATTTCTTATAATTTGACAAATTATAATTTAAAATTTTATATCCATAAACTTTTAAAATTTCAAAAAAAAAAAAAAAAAAAAAAATACTGTATAATATTTCTAACGAGTAAACACATTCTCAGAAACATTGTGACATTTGGCAGTTATTTGATAATGTCAAAAAAATTACAGTTAAATTTTTTAAGCCTATTACATTTTTATTATATAATACGGTAAGATTGCTTTATTATATTTACTATCTATATATATATATATATATATATATATATATATATATATATATATATATATATATATAAATTAAGTTATATTATAAATTTTATCTATAAATAAAATGCAAAGTTTAATACAGTATATTATATATGGTATGATAGTATGTTGTAACATTAATTATCTTGATTTTAATTCCTAAACTTCTTTTAACTAATTTTAATTAATGTATGTAGTAAGAAGGATATGCATTCAAATAAAATTACACTACTTACATAAAAAATAATAAAACCTTACGGTATATTATAAGCTTAAAAAAACTTTTATATGCGTAGACATGTTTCAGTATAGCTTTTTTTTAGCAGAATAAGCAAGATTTTTTTTTTTTTTTTTTTTTTTTGAACAAAAGTATTTTTAACACATTCAGATCCAAGTTTAGCTTATATAAAAGTTTTCAATGGCACTTAAATTTTTTATGTGTTCTTTTTTTTTATCCCTTTATACGAGAAAATGTTAGGAATAACTGTCGCAAAAATATACAAAGTTTATAGGTACATAAAATTCTGTTATTTAGAAAGAGAGAGAGAAAGAAAAATAAAAAGATTTGCATACTATTTGAGAGAATTGAACGATTCATATCTAGTTTCAATTCTTAACAAAAAATATATATATATAAATTTTCTTACCACTTGGTCCCATGACCGCGAGAAGCTCGCCTGGTCGTACAACGCCGCTAACATCACGTAAAATACGACGTCTGTTGACAGTAACTGAAACCCCGCTAAATACAAGCTCAAGGGGCCTCTGGGGTCCCAAATGTTGCCGCTGTTCAAGCGGTGGAAAATGTACGCTCGAGCTGTCCACCCTGTAAACAAATACAAAATGAAAACGTTAATAATAATAGGACAAAATATTCATATAAATAATAAACTCTAATTCAATAAAATAATCTATATTAACGTTAATGATTATTAAAGATTTTCATCAGCATATATAATAATTACGTTAATAATTTATCTCTGTCCATACATTACATGTACATATATATACGGTACATAGAGATTATGTACACATCAAAATAGCCTAAGGGTAAAAACATTATTATAAACTACAGCGTTGACTAGATTACTAATTTAATTAACCTGAAAATCTTGTGTATAATACATTTAGCACTTATAATGTAATAAATACTTTGATATAATTAACTTAAAATTCAATATTAGATTATGGTATACGTAATTCTATATTCGTAATGTAATAATGTATAAAATATGGGAAGGTAGAGTATTTTGTCATTTGGTGAATCGCAAATTTGTTTCAACTATATAAATATAAAAAATAAACATATAACTATATTAAAGCTGATAAATTTATTTAATTATAATATTAGACTAATAAAAGTGTAGTCATAAACAAACGAGTATATGATATTTAAATCTACAATATTAAATACAACACACGTTTTTATGGTAATATAAGCATTTTATCATAAACGTAATAATAGTTACATAAACAAAGTACATTTTATATTATGTATGTATATATAAGTACCCATATCTTCTTTTTACTATTCTAAGCAGCAAAAACGATAAACACTGAAAGTAGTTTAAGATGTTGTAAAAATAATAATAGCAAGTTGTAATAGTGCACTTCATCTTAGAAATACTGTATGAAGATATCATTTTTTTTTCTTCATATATATTCATTTGTTATAAAATATATTAAATAATATAATTTAATTCCATTGGAGTGTATTTGATATTCAATACTTCAAAGCTTTGTTAACTTCAAAAGAAAAGTAGTCCAAGAAAAAAATATATATAGAAAGAGTTATTGTTTGTTTGTGCATGGTTGAAAATACATCTTTTAAGTTATATAACTTCAATATTTCAGTAGTTTCGTAAAACGACAAAAATAAATTTATATTATATGTAAGAGACATATGTGTAATACATTACACCATTGAGTGTAAAAGTACTATAAATAAATACAAATACTTGAGCTTTGAAAGTTAATAAATATCTTTACATTGCTATTCAATTTGTCTTAGAAACTATCTTCTATAAACAAGGAGAAGTTTTATACAATACGACTTTTACTTGGATGTATGTACTGTAAGTATAACGACGTACACGTATAGTGCAATACAGTTGGTATAGTATGTCAAATAATTAATATTTTACAGATTAAAATTAAAAATTTGCCTACCAGGTACATGATTGCATATAAAATGAAGTGACATATAAAAGTGGGTCGCTTCATATCGATTTAATAGTCGAGAGAGAGAGAGAGAGAGAGAGAGAGAGAGAGAGAGAGAGAGAGAGAGAGAGAGAGAGAGAGAGAACGATTGTTCTGACTATATGTATTTTTTAAGGCCAATAACCTCACCCTTTTTTCATCTTATTATAAATATTTTTATATTCTTTGCAGCATTATTTAAATTTGTCACCGAATAGCGTGATAGGTGGAGTGAATGAAACGGAACATAATATTATCATATTATCAGTATCATTTGATCATCATATTGCTAAGAGCAAAAAGGAGTGACACAAACTTTAGAAAAAGATATAACTTTTAGAATAACATTTTATTTTTTTCGTTTTAAATATTTCTAATATTTGCAACTTACATACTTCTGTATGTGAGTTTTTATTTTTTATTGTTAAGAATGTTAGAATTTTATGTTTCCCCATTATAATTTTATAATTATTATGAGTACTATTGCACTGACATGGATATTTCATTTTTTTTTTTTTTTTCATTTAAAATTTGCAATTATTATTTTTTTGACCTGAATACAATTGTCTTTCTTTCTGTTTTTTTCTTTCTTTGTTTCTTTTTCTTTTTTGAATTTATTCATTAGAATACTAATATTGGGTTCTATAGCATATAAAAATATGTTTTTTAATCCAATAAGAAGTAGACGTAAATAAATTTATTAGTATTTTGTAACTGTTACACACACTATACTCTCAGGATCTTAGTATAATATGGTTTAAAAAAGCATAAGTATATTTTAATAATTGAATGAATGTTTTGAATGCATATTTTCTAAATTCACAAGTTTCTTTAACAATGACTTGAATGCTCAAAATAAGAAACTACAGTAAACGTCATGTTTTAGTATTATGAATGCATAGAAGTGCATAATACCAAATTTCTATCACACTGACATATATTTTAAAAAGAATCACATAATATTATGAAATTATTGTTAATATATTTGTATCCTACGGGTTTATCTCTCTCTCTCTCTCCCTCTGTAAGTTTCTATTGTTATATTATGTCCTAGATCGTGGCATAATTATTAAAAAAAAAAAGCAGCTTATACAACAGAGAAATATAGAATGCATGGTCAAGGTAAGGATGATTCAACACACACACTCTCAAGCGAAAAAAAAAATCTTAAACTATGAGCGACCCACTTTATACACATAATATATATGTATAAAATACCTTGTCTTTACTAGCTTCGTCCTAATATTTCAAAACATGGGCGACAGTCAAATAAAATATTATGTATATATCAACACAGAGCAGGTGTTGGTTATGGGTATTTATTTGAATATATTTTACGAATACGTGAGAGGAGTCACCTTCTTCGTAAAATAATAATAATGAAAAAAGGTTCATAGAATTTTAAATATTCAATTATCATATAAGAAGTATTTGCAAATATTTTCATAACTACGCAAACATTAAAGAAAACAAAAAACATTTGTAACCGGTAAATTTTTGTTAGATTTAAACTATTGGAAACTTGGGTCAATTCAATAGCACTATGATAAAACCAAATTCTGAATATTTCATTTTTATACTTATAAATATGAATGCAAGTAAGGGAGGAATAGCATAAAGGTCATTGAACTTATAGCTAATTTTTATATATATAAATAATAATAATAATAAAAAGAATCGTGAATGTGGCTATGGGTTATTTCTAACCAAGGCAGAGAGAAAGATATAATAGGATCAGGAGGCTGAGTGGAAAATAACGGAATAACATGCTATATAGGTAACTTGTATATAGGGAGATAAAATATGTACTCTGAAAATGTAACAAACGACAAAATATATATAAATTTTTGTTCTTCTCCTTCTCTTTACTCCCACATAAATATATATATATATATATATATTTTTTATGCAGATTACATTAAATAAAACGGTAAAAAGAAACTGGATATTATATGGAAAAAAAAATTTCATAATTTTTATAATAAATATAGACACCCCTTTTCATGGAGTATTATACGTGAGTAATTGAATTTTATGAGACTTTTACGGTCGTGAGTTAGTCACTCTTTTGTCACGGATATCTCCTTCCTTTTTCTTTCTCTCTGTGGGTTTTTTAAAATGTAGGTTTCAAGTTTTATTTTGCCAATTTGATTTAATTAAAAAACAACTACTAATAATTTGTTTTTTTAAATTGTATTGAGAAATTTAAAAAATATTTATTGTTAGCATAGTATAAGAAAGATATATGAAAACTCCTTTGCATGATTACAACCAAGTCAAACCACCAGATTTAACGTATATTAAAATTTAGTCAAATATCTTATATAACAAAAAGTTATATTTAAAGAAATCGCAATCCTTTGTCTTGAAATTGAAATTTGATCTTAACGAAAAACCAATACTAAAGAACATTACAAAGTTATTGAAAAAATATCCCGTTTTATTTTTTATTCTGATCATGTTACTTAATATATCTATAGAGAAGTTCACCCTATATATATATTAGAGTGAAGAGAGAGAGAGAGAGAGAGAGAGAGAGAGAGAGAGAGAGAGAGAGAGAGAGAGAGAGAGAGAGAGAGAGAGAGAGAGAGAGAGAGAGAGAGAGAGAGAGAGAACCGCACCCAGGTATATAAGTTGTACCTACTATAACAACAACAAACGGTATAAACTACTATAACATTGCATATATACATTAACCACATAGTCCACCCTACCCTTCCTACACTTTTCTATTGCATCATATTGTAATTCACAGTTACAGTTACACACACAATTTATTATTATTATAAATAATATCAATATAAATCATTTCTATAGGGCCAAACGTGTCCATCAACAAAATTTATAGGTCTTCAACAAATCTTTAACACAGATAAGCTTTAAGCACACCGTGGCTGCTTCAAGCTAAAGCAATTTCAATGTAAAGTCTTTACAATATTTAACTATTAATTAACTATTCATGAATTATCCATTATTAATAGCTCTATACACATTTGTTATATGTTATAATCGTGTATACTTACTTTAAAAATTTAATGTTAAAATTTTTACACTGAACTATAAACATTTTGCACGAGTGGAAGAAACGTTACTAAAATAGTGTGCAAAACTAGAAATGTAAGGGAGACGACAGAAAAAAAAAAAATTGTGCGAAAAAAAAAAGCACTGTTATCAACAAATATTTGAAACTATTTTGCAATAAGCAACGATAAAATTCTGTTTTTCTTCTTGTACACCGTAATATATCAGTTCAGTTACATGATAGAAAAACAGACAATTTTAATAATGCCACTGACAATCTTAGATTTCCATTATTATTTTCTAATTCTCTATAACTATTTTTTTACAGCGATTTGTATAAAATATATGATTCTTTCCCTGTATATTAATTTAATGTAATATTCATTGTTGGTTAGTAGGTATATTATAAAAAAAAATGCCTTTCAAATCCTCGTTAGAAAAAGATTACCAAAAAATTTTTATCATAAAAAACGTATCCAGTCTTAGAAAAACAGTTATATATGTGGAAAAAAACTAGGCTCTTTTTATTAGACTTTTTTTATATATATTATTTATTTTTGTTCAAATATAATTTAGATTTAAAAAAAAAATGCAAACTTTTTTCCCACGATTAGATTTTTATATTTATCATTATAAGCTTGAGAAAGGTGTCAAATATAAGTAAAGTAGTGTATTACGCAAAACTGTTTGTTACACATTCTGTTAAGCTTTCATGAATGATAAAGAGGATAATAATATAATAATACGTACTGCAGCAGTAACATCTCATACTTTATAGAAGAGAAGTGTTATTTACATGTTACAAATAATATTACTTTGCACGTATATCAAAAGACACGCTATAATTTTATTCTACTTACTAATATTAATTACCATCCGGTTACATTATATAGAATAAGAGTGTCTCAACATCTTATAATAAAATGCAATACAAATGAAATTATTTTTAAACGTATATAATATAATAAAAAAAGTCCTTGTTATTATAAAAAAATATCCTAATAAATTTTAAGATAATCGAGATCAATAAGCTAGGAAAAATGCTAAAATATTTTCTATGTGATATATTAGCATAATATAATTTTATCTAAAAAATAAAAAAAAATCATACTTCATGACTTCATGCAGTGTAGTAAAAAAATCTAAAGTTTGAAAAAAATATATTTTTTTTAATATATTTTTTATAAAATAATAAATGTATTATATCATTATCTTGTTAGAGAAAATTCCCATGTTTTTAAATTCATAAGCTTCATGATCAATAATCATTATTAAAATTGCATATATTATGCAAGAAATAAATTAAAAATTTAATTTATTATAAAATTAATATTCATCAATATTTCAACGGTATAGCAGTACAGTATATTAAAGTAGGGATGCTTTACATTACTTATGTATACCAATTACTCATACTTAAATTACTTTTGAAAATTTATTAACCGATTAAATAATAACTTTAATAAAAAAAATTGCTTATTAAATAGTATATAATAAAAATAGTACTTAAAATCAATTTAAAAAACAAATATAAAAAGTGAAAATATTAAATTAAAAAGAAAAAAAAAGTAATTATAATAAAAATTGAAAGTTTAGGTTTGTAATAAAAATTCATATTATTTTTAAACTATATTGAGTACAAAAGGAATTTAAACTACGTAAATAAAATGAAAGTGAATATTATACTCTTTGTTTGTGTTAAATAAATATGATGTTTTATTTATTATTTATTTATACTCTACTGTGTTTGTTAAGAATTAAATATAATTTGCGAAGTTAAGTTTGAGCTGCAGCTGCGATGAATTTGAGAATAAAATGACGATGATGGCCCTTTGCATATCTTTCGCATTCTATATATCGACTTCAATTTAAATTAATTGATAAATAATGAAAGAGAGAGAAAGAGAGAAATAAGTGTTTAAAAGATTCAAAAGTCAAAGGTTTTAAAGTCATAAGTGAAAATTTATTGAGTCACCGCCCTCTTTCAGTTGAACAAACTCAAAAAATGATTCTGGTTCAAAACAAAATTCACTTTATGACATTTTTAATTAACCTATTGAAAAGTTCTAATTATTTATATAGATACTCATGTATATTGTCAATAATAATAATTATGACAAGTTACTTTAAAATACTTAATTCTTCTTTTAAAATGATCATGAATTTAATATAGTAATATCCCTCAAAACAAATTCGATGAAATATACTTATTGAATAGGCTCATTTTCCGTGTATAAATTTAACTTACATAAAAAAGAATTTATTCTAAGAAACTAACAAAATGATCTTATAATATTTTGATGTTATAATATATGAAATATATAATCAAATCAACACTAGTATATAGGTATTAATATTTGTTATATAATTTAATCTTCTTCTTAGAAATTGCTTTAAAATTATAGTCGAAAGAAACAACTATTTATATATATATACATAACAGAAAATGATATGTTATTATTTACTCCTGTGTTTTCCCTGTAAAGTTTATTGATTTTATGGTTATGTATACTGGTGATTTATTTAGATTACATAAGAATGATATTTTTAAAAAAATCGTGTCTTTATATTTTTTTCATATACGAAATTTACTGATATATTTTATATTTTCATAAATCATTATTTTGAACATAGAAACTTTCTTGTTAAGTTTTGAACATACATGGTACTCAATACAATACAACCTAAGCCGGCTTTAAAAATAGATCAGAAAATAAGTTTTATTGTTGTTCCTCGTTATTTCCATATCATACTCAACACGTGGCATACGTATGGACCACGTGAGCAAAAAATATAGATATATGAATTCTAAAAACCCATCATTTTGATATACTTTGTTATAATATACTGTCACGCTCTATATATACATGATCAAATTCAATCAATAACCTTTTAGCATTTATCAATACTATAATATATACTTACTTTATGTTGTGGTGGTAGTGGTGTATAAAAGAAAATTGTGAAACTTTCATACAACTTTTTTTTTATCCCACTACTAATACACCGTCATCATTTTAAAAAAACTTTAACATGCATACCTGCACGTATTTCATTTAATATTATATTTAAAATAATTTTTATTAAAATTATATTATTTTATATAAAATTAAATAATTATTAATAAATAAATTATTCAAAATATCATACTAATATTCATCTTCCCTAAAATAAAAACCAGTTTTGTTTTTTTTAAAAAAAAAAAAAAAAAAAAAAAGGACATACAGTACATATTAAGCATATGTGAATATATATATATTTTTTATGCTACATACATATCACAAGTTACATTTTGTGATAAAAATTCTGTACTGGGTCAAATAACATACATAATTTTTAAGCCCTTAAAAAAATAAAACTGTAAACAGAATACTCATTTAATTAATTTCTTATATGGAAGTATATGGTTAAGAAACCATATGGAAATTTTAAATCTTATGATATATAGGAAAAAAAAAAAAAAAGAGTCTCACCTAAAGGGTTTTCCAGGGATGATTAAACATTTAGTAGCTTCACACATTATTACTATTGTTTTATGTCTTGAATGAATTAAAATAAAACAATAAGGCACATATACACAAGAGGGAGACCATGTGTCTGTAGGAACTTGAGGAATTGACTGACCACCACACCAACAGGAGGCTGTAGGGCCTGCTTTTGCTCCTCGCAAGATACTGCCGGGAGAGGAGGAGTGAAGACAGAGAATGAGAGAGAAGAGAGAGAGAGAGATAGAAATAAGAGAGGTGGGGGTAGAAAGGAAAAGAAAAGAAGGTCCATATATACTCTTTTATAATTTTTTTTCCACACCCGTCATCTATTTAATATATTCGCATTTCCAATTCAATTGATAAAAATTATGTATATCATTATTATACATAAAATAACGGGAGATATACTGTATTATACCATATATTATATAGAAGTACTATATTATATATCACTATTTGAATTATCATTTTATTATTATTATTAATAACTATATAAGAATCTATTATATCATATAATAATAATAAAGTAATAATTCTTTAAGTATTTATAATCTTGAACTTTATAAATATAGAGTCATTGAAAAAATAATTGTAAGGTATATTTTTCTATGTACAGTATTCTAAATTGACCTACTGTTATGAACTTTATATAATTTAATTTAATATGTATATTGTTATAATATATAAGTCAAGTTTAAATAAGTTCATTTTTCATGTCAATTTTTGCACTTTATAGGCTGTATATGTGAAGCTATTACACAAAAGAGTTTTATGTCTAAGACTTCATTAATCAATTATTGAAAATATACCCTATAAGTAATATATATATATATATATATATAACACACACACACACACACACACACACACACACACACACACACACACACACACACACACACACACACACACACACACACACACACACACACACACTATTAAATCTAATAAAATATGGTCTGGTTCTTTAGAAAACAAACTTTGATAAATTTATATAAAGTAAGGCATTAATTATAGTTTCTCTATTAAAAATAATTAAAATACTGAATGAAATTTTTAAATGGTTCATTCACCTCTATTAAAAAGTTGCAAGAAAAAAAGAAAATTAAATATCACACCAAAAACACGTAAGCCCCAGCGTAACATTAAAATTTTAACGGGTATTAAAATTTGTGTCATTTGTTTTTAGTTTGTCCAATATTGTTATCAGCTATATACTTAAATTTAAATAATAAAGTGATTGCGAATATATTTTATATATATATATATATATATATATATATATATATATATATATATATATATATATATATATATATATATATATATATATTTATTTTAGTTCTTGCTATCGTGAAACCAAAACTTCTGACAGTTAAACAACTTAATTTTTTTTTTTTTTTTTAGTTAAAAAGATTATCTCTTTAGTACATATATGTATAAGAAGATTTTATAGTTTAAAAATAATCGAATGACATAACAAAATTCTTTTTTTCTTATAACATGACTTTGAACATATTAGGAATGTAGTTAAGCTTACGAAATTTTTAAATAATTTTCATATTTTATTATCTATAATCATAATAACATTGATTACGTTTCTGCGTGTGAAATTTTTTCAAAAGAAATAAAATACGATATATTCTTACATAATTTAAATGTCATTTGTACTTACGTTAGTGTCCTTGAAATAAAATGCAAGCTGTTGCACACTTTTTTTTCTTTTTACCTTTTTCTTTTTTCTTTTCTTTTTCCAACAAAACAAGGTAAAAAGATTATGATAAAATTTGTTTTGACGCGAAAAGATAATATCATACATAAATATATGTTTTTGTTTTTTTAATATCAGAAAAAATTATTACTATTTCACAATGTCACGATTAAAATAATCAATGTAAAAATAAACTATAGAAATTATTCTAACTGCGATATTATATGAGGAAGTTTGAATGAGATTCCTTTAAAAAAAAATAAAAAAAAAAAAAAGCGAGAAATGATCGTGTGATTTTGTGTGGTGGTTACAAAGTTAATAGATTTTCTGCAGACAAGAGAGTGAGAGAAAAAAAAAGTCAGGAGAGGTTTACACTAATAATTTTAATGAGTTTACTGTATTTTCTCTGAAAATATTTATATACATTTTTTTTCAGTGTATTATTGAAGTCAATGACTGTAGCAAGTAAGAAGGGGGCGTACCTTGGCACGTGTCGACTTTTAAAACGTCTCAACACCAAAACTTGCACGCTTAGTAAACGCGCTTTAAACCTCCGTTACCGCTTTCTAAATCTTTTTAACAACAATTACTTATACAATTTTTTTAAATTTTACATTAATATTATTATTAATATATCTGTACGCTAATAACTTCAAAAGTAATATATATGAAAATGCATCTTATAAGTTATAACCAATTATATATATATCTAAGAAAAATCAATTAGAAATTTTAATCTTTATACAATGCTATAAACTATCTGTATAATATATTATACTTTGCTGAAAATATAATTAATTTTAATACCATCTAAAGAGAAAACACATAATTCATTATTATTTAAAAAATTTAGCGAAATCATTCAAATGGAAAACAAGTAGTTCGTATTTTACTACGGCTTATTTTTACAAAAATTCAATTAATATTTTTCGTATTAGAAATTAGTTTACTTTAGTAAAAATTTTATAATTAAAAAACCATAAAATGCCAGTATAATAACTATAAAAATCTATATGTAGAAGAAATTATACTGAAAGTATTTTTGTTAATTAAAATTTGAAATACAGAAAAACAAATAATACGATAACCTTGAGCTAGTATAATTAATAATAAAAATAAATATAAAAAAATTCTTAGTAATATTCACGTAATATTTAGTAACTCCCTACTCTTTAAGTTTTATACTTATTATGTGAGTAACATCATATTTTTTTTCCTTAAGTGTGTTCCGGGACATCCCTACCATTTAACGTAAAAAAATGTATCATAGTTATATAGTGACCCTATATTATTGACCCCACCACCTTTACCTTAACTTCTCCTCAAACTCCTACTATACAATTGCAAAGGTATCTTGTGGTGGTTTACAGAATAAGGAAGGGACTTATAAAAAAAAAGTTATCCGCATGACCCACTCTTGAAAAAATTCTGCGAGTATAAAGCATGTTAAAAAAAAAGTCAAGTTTTTGAATATTTTTGGTGGTACGGATATAAAACAGTGGGCGACTTATTTGACTCGTTTTTTTTTTTTTTTTTTTTTTTTTTTTAAACAGCACCATGGTGTATTATTATCACATCATATGATTATTATAAAAAAGGGTCATTGCCCTCTTCTTTTTTTTTTAATCAACGTTGGTATCAAATTGTGATTTAATTAAATAAAATGTGTAATTATAGATATAATATATTTTCAGGTACTATTTTTTTTAAAACCCGGATATAAATATTTTTTTTTTTAAATAAAGAAAAAATCAATAAAGTATAACAAAAATTATTGTATGTCATGCGATTTCTAAATTAGTCATATTTAATATTATTAGTTATTATTAACCTCAATAACCTTATGTATTATAAAAATTAATATATTTCATTCAATAGGATTTAATTTATTTTTAATTGAACGACTTTAAAATATAAATCAATATATTTTAATATGAATGCAATTTAGATGCATCAATTGGACCAATATTTTCTCTACGACATTTTTTTTAAACAACTGGCTGTCTTATATAACGTATAACAGACGTTGTCAATTTAATTAGCGTGCCTTTCTTTCACAGCCAAATGCTATTATTAGCACGGCGACAATTTAAGAAAAGAAATTCATTTAAGGAGGGATTATATTGTTTGTTTATTCAAACAACATTCCTTCAATACCATAAAAGTGTCAAGTTTGTTGTTATTTTTGTTTAGCTTTAAAGTAGAATAAAAAAAATATGAACATACAAAAATTCTACACAAAAAGAAAACAATATAAAATTAGCATACAGAAAACTTTAAAACAAAAAAAAAATCATACAGTACTTTTCTTTTGCAATTATTTTAGATTACAAATTACCATATAAGAAACATGTATACTATAATATATAATAAAAATTACTTCTGGTAATAAATTATATTTTTGGGTGAATAATAATAATAAAAAAAAATTGCTTATAGTACTATAGTTATATAACAATGAGACTTTATAAATAAGTAAGACACACATACTAAAAAGTCTTTAGAGTATATTATAAAGCCTAGTTTTATTACTCTCATAGAGTGGCGAGGTTATTAACCTTTTGTTTTTAGTGAGCACCATTTTATTTTGTTAGACGAATACGCTTGATCGCAAAGAAACACACATACACATACAAAAGAAAAGAGGGGTATATATATTATTTTTACCCCATGAGCCTTGTTGTTACATATGACGTCATCAAAACATGTGACCCCGACCAACCCAAACTTTCACCTCTAAAAAGAAAAATAAAACTAAACGTCCGAATTTTTTTTTTTATTTTTTTTTTAGAATTGTTATTATTGTCAACACATTTTTTTTTCTAGATGACAAATCATATAACTGTCATTAGTCATCAATTTAAGAGAACTCTTAATAAAAAATATATTATAAGTTCTATCCGTTGGTGAAAGTAAAACGTCCTTCAAAAAGTTCAATAACCTTTTTTTTTTCTTCAATGATTGTATTATTATTATTTTTTATATCTAAAGTTATAATATATATAGTTGCTTAATATAATTTAATCAAAACTAACAGTAAGTTATAAGTAAAAAAATAACAATATATTTTATCGAAGTGCTTTTAACAGATATAATTGTTTTATGTAACATAATATTTAATTATAAATAAATTATACAAGAACTTTATCATACATAATACGTACAGTATGTCGTCAAGAAAGTTATAATCAAGAAACTTTTGAATTGGAAAATATGACGCTTGATTGTGTAATAGAAAAATTTATTAATTATATAAATTTTCTGCTTCTAAATATATTTGTCATATAATTCACAAACTCTATTCTATTAGAGTTCATTGGTTTTTATTCGTTAATTATATTCTGATTTATTTTTGTATAATATTAAATTATATGGTATAGAAATACATAGTATAATTTTTTTTTTTTTTTTTTTTTTGAAAACGCCTGGAAGTTATACTGTCACGCATGACGTTAAAAGGGTGGCCGACCTTACAGGAGCCAAAACAAAAACATATGAAACCAGGAAGCAACATGTTTTTTAAGGCGTAAATAAGAAACATAACAATATGATCATATTACACATATGAGGTTTCATTGTAATAGAATATTATAAGCATATAAAATTGCAAATTTGAATAAATTTTGCGAAAAAAAAAAGTTAAAAAGATTTTCATTATTAAAGGTATAAAAAGATTTTAGTTTAAGAGAAAGAAAATCGAGTCGCAAATGTTAATATACATGGCGCCCCACCATTATTTCTTGTTGTGTGTATTTTTTTTAAAGCGTGTGAAAGTGGGCCGAACGGTCAATAACCTCTTCTCTCTCTCTCTCTCTCTCTCTCTCTCTCTCTCCACTGAAGTATAGGCGCGGGAGAGAAGTACATATATACATATAGACTCACCATAACACGACTAAGTAAAAGAGCCAAGCAAGCACAAAGTACGTACATACGTATATTCAGTGTTCTGCAGTGACGCTAATGGTGGTAACTAAGGCCATTGAACCTCAAGAAGAAGAAAAAAAGAGAATAATATATAGATGCATGCATATATATATATATATATACAGCATCCAATGTTAGGTTACATAGCTATTGCAAGAGAAATAGGGGTGGGGGTACACAGAGCAAGTTGTTTGGTACTAGTAGCTTACTCTCTTACGCTTTCTCCATATGATTGACTGACTGAATGTGTACGTAATGTATGTATGTTTTAAAACACTATATAGTGTGTACGTGATCACATGAATAGGCACGCACACTTTATATGCATTTAAGTTTATAATTTAAAAAATAATAATAATAACAGTTGGCTTTGGTACCCTCCCTTTGTATTTTGTTTCCCTTTCAAAGATTGCGCGCGCAATAATAACATAAAGAGTGCATTGACCTGGGTACCAAACTGCAGCCCAGCTGCTTACAGACTTGGTGTGCAAAGCGGCCTACTCTACACTATACTCCCCCCTTCTCCCCCCAATGCTTCAACCACGGCCTTGACCCACATTATTTCTCCTCCCTCCCCCCAAACACCCCCCTATCCCCTCTACTCCCCCCCAATACGCCCGCTTTACTTGCTTGCGGGACTGCAAAGCTACTCTAACATAGCAAGCACCGGGTGATCATGATGGCGTCATATTAAAGGTTATTCAACTCTTATAAAAGTATTTTTCTAGATACAGCACTCGCAATCACATTCAACTATAAAAAAAAAAAAACTTATTTTGGCGAATCAAGTGGTCCAATCCAATGTATTCCTGTTAACTATACAACATGAATGATATCTTAGATCAAAAAATATCAAGACGAGTTTTTCAAATTTCTACTGTGTCATCCTTATCATCATAATATAATGAAATATCCCTTCCTACATTCCTGACCTAAAATATACTTTATATAATAAATTTTAAATCAAACATAATATATTTTTCTGATATTTTGATTTAAATGTGCCATGATTATATAAATAAATTATATATTTTTACTTGGGTCGCAATGTTTTGCAACGTCTTTTAGATCACGTACACCAAATTATATGCGACAAACAGATATCCCAGTTTCAGTTTTCTCGATAAAGAGAAAAAAAAACTGATTTCTTTTCAAACTTTAATTTATTAATTGCAACTTTATCATTCATTTTTTTATTTAATACGATGTATCTAATAAATTTTTTAACTGTAACTATAGACACTTAATATTGTAGCCACTATTACAAATGAATGATTGACTACTGCAATAGAAACTTTACTAACACCAGTGGTTACTACTCATTAAGTTCAACCACTCTGGTGCCATGTAATTACTACATGGTTTCAATCGTACTTTCAATTAACTACTGCAATGTTTATTATACAGTAATTGTTAGATGTTAAGTATCTTATTACATCGTTTCATTTGAAACATCTGTATCAAAATACACGTTTTGAAGAGGATAAATAAATATTCCAATTATGATGTATAGACAAATTGAACTAAAAATAATGTTGAATGAGTGGAAGAGACACGTCAGGGAAAAAAAAAAGTTGAATGCTCGAGGACAGACAAAAACTTTCACGTCTTGAAGCGATATTTTACAAATTGAATTAAGTACAAAAATATAATAAGGAGACAGAGAGCATGGCTATAAATTTTACAATAATAAGTTTATACCTCAAATAAACAAATTGTCTCAAATAATGTTATATTTAAAGCCATAGACCACATAAAACAACATGTGCTTTTTAATTAATAAACACGAAATGGGATCTTCAAAACTGATGACAATTTTTACCAGAGTGTTAATGTAGCCCCACGAGAGACCGTGAAATAACTGTAAAGTATGCAATTTGCATGAAAATTCATGTTTATGACGTCAGAAACATGCAAAAATTAGTATGAAAATGTTGTGCGGGTTGCATAAATTGACTATTCTGATCACTGCTACGGGGCTACAGTTGGGTTTTGAGACAAACTAATGTTATTTATGTAAATCCTATCAAGTGTTTTGTGATATAAATGCTTATGTTTTTCTCCAGTCTATTCCTTTAACATACTAATATCCTATCTATTAGCATTATTGTATATAATTTTATTTAAGAAATTCATATTATGTAGCAAATTTTAACATGTACTGTAATTTTCCATAAATTATCAGATATGAGAAATTGTTTAAAAAATATATATTAAAATTAGGTAATAAATTGATTGCACTGATTAAATCTGAGAAATTTTTAATATTAAATTGATGCATTTTAATTATAACTTACTATTATGCAATGCTCATTTCTCAAAAACAACAACTTTTAAATATATATTTTTAGTTTAGCGTTTCCATTAATCAAATTGTTTATTCATTTAGTACACACATGTATGGAGCAAAAAATCAGCAACACACTAATTAACAATTATTTTCTTCTTCTTTCTTTTTTTTCTTCTTTCATCCTTACTCTCCATAAATATAAACTAAAATTATAATTACTGTAGTGTAAACATAAAAATGTGTTTATTCACAATGCATGCATTTCAAAATTTCATTTGAATAAGAAATAAAACGTATTACATTGCAGTTGCAGTAAATAGCAAGTGCAAACACATACAAAATGGAAAAAAAAGTCTAGAATGATAATTTATAAATGTTGTATATTGACTCATATATTCTTGCTGTGTGCAACATAGTTAATGAGTTCAAAAATAATTCTTTAAAGTGCAGCGACTTATAGTAAGTTTTGCTCTAGATTTATTCCATCGTCATAAATGTTATAAAGTATTCCACTAGGTGGCATTGTAATCTTTATAAACAGTATGCAAACTTTTATTATTATTATTATTATTTTTTTTTTACTTTATTATTACTATTTTAATTTTACACTGCATTACACTTTTTTTTGGTACAAATAAACTTGAAACTTTTACTTTTGGAATAAGAGAAACAGATAGAATGAGAGGCGAGAGAAATAATTACGAGTAATGCAAAATTTACAATGTTAAATTAAGTATGCATTTTTTAAATAAAATATAGCAAAAAGCCCTCACGAGACATATTGGGGTGAAAAACTTGTAAAGTAGGCAATCCGCTTTACATTTTCTATTGTAGACCTGGATTATCATGACGTCATGAATTTTTAAAGTTGCCTACTTTGCAGTTTTTTTTAACCCCAGTTTGTGAAAGTGCAGAAAGGTTGAATATGTATATATGTATGTAAGATGTACGATGGTCCTATCTCAAACATTTTACGTTTTTTATTTAATGTTTTGAGGCCAGGATCCCTTTAAACGAAAACAAAATTGATCTTAATTAAAAAAAAAAAAAAAAAAAATACCACTTAACCTTTGTACTTGAACGAAATTAAAATTTAAAATATAACTGATAAATTATGTATATTTATTGCATATAACAGCATCAGCATGTTTACAACACAAAGTTGTTATAACATGAATGAGTTCAATGACATTTTGACGTACAAATATAAGCAACAAAATTGATAAGGCGTATACATTTTGAAAGTTTATCTTTGCATGGTATATTATCAGTATTTAAACAGTTAACAAACTGCAAAGACAACTTCTATAACAAACTGACAAGCAAGATATATTTATGATTACTATTATTCTTTTTTTTTTCTTGCACCACTGCTATTAATTTATATCAATTCATTTACAATGACAATGAACAAAGGTAAATGATATAAAATTATTATTTTATTTAGTATACAGTCATATGTGTTTATGATTTATATTAATATTTGATTTGCATTATATGATCTTATTAATCATCGTAATAATTTGTATCAACAGAGTATATTTATTAATGTTATAACAACTTTGGTGCAATGTAACATTATATTCAACCATTTGAAGTATGAGTGTAAATTTTGAAATACAAAGTAAGAAATGTTTTCTTAACACATAATATATTAAAAAAAAAAAAAAGAAGAAGAAGAAGAAGTTGAAATCCTTTCCTTTTTACATTTAAATGTCATTTATGTCGCATTTAGTATTCTAGATTTTAAGTAAATTTTGGAGTACAAAGATTTGCAATATAACTCAATAATAAGGTATATTTTGTATCAAGCAAGCTTAGCTTAGTAACAAAATGCAATTATGATAAAAGGATATTATATTTTACAATATTTATACATGGGAATAATAGCAAAAATGGATTATATCTAAAAGTATGTAGTTACTTATAAAAATAATAATATAGGATAATAATACAGGAGAGAGAGAGAGAGAGAGAGAGAGAGAGAATTTGAATAATGTGGCTTGCATACATAAACCTTCCTTATCCTGTAATATTTTAATAAAATAATGAGAGAGAGAGAGAGAGAGAGAGAGAGAGAGAGAGACGATGATGATGATGTTTATAACAAAGAGTTGCAGGTGTAAAACTGTATGCGCACCAGAGTGCAGCATCAGTCGGGCGTGGCGCAGGTTCAACGAACCCTTTACAGCAGCCTGCCTCAATATTCACCGCCTTGCACCCACAATGGAACACACGGACAACAAGGATTTACATGCATAATAATACTTATAGAAAAAAGCAATACAAAATAATATTCAGCTCCATTTTCTTTCTCACTGTAACGGATATATGTGACAAATTTTCATTAATATAACATCCTTTTAGTTTTTTTTTCTCGCACTAAATATTGACACAACCCATTACAAAATTAACAATGTTATCTTGAACTTATCTGCAATGAAAAATGTCTACGATTTTTTATACTTTTTTTTTTTTTTTGTAGTTGATTTCTCTAGAGATATCTCTTTTGCAAACTTTATATAATTTAAAAACTTTTATATACACAAGAAAAGAATCAACCTTTAATAATATAAAATAAAAAATGAAAATACGTTTACATAGAAAACCTTGTGTATTTGCTATTTACCGTTGTTTGTAACATCATAAAATATTTCTTTTTGAAATATAGAGCTTTGTAGATTTTTTTACCTTTTAATCTAAAAAAGTACGAAAAGCACTTCTTTATATAAAATCATATGAGACAGGATTTTATTCATCATGTTTTTTATATATATATAAAATATATAATATATGAAATAAGAATGAATCATATCAACCTTGGTCTCTAAAGGTTTCATTTTAATATAAAAGAAAGCAGCAAATAAATAATACAAAGAAAGAAATTTATACGCAGCAAATAATATATGAAAATAATAAAAAAAAAATAACATTGTAAAATATTTGCTTAAATGAATATATATATATATATATATATATATATATATATATATATATATATATATATATATATATATATATATATATATATATATATATATATATATATGACGTTTGTATTTTTTGTTTATATTTAAATAGTTACAAGGGAGTCATATTTTATATAAAAATGAGATTATTATATTTACTCCTTTTATTTATAATTTGTAACCAACAAAAAGTTTGAAAACTATTATTTACTATATAACGTCAGTGGAAAACTCCCAGTGGAAAATTTTCAAAGCATATTCCTTACTTTTAACATCAATACGCTAACAGTTGCTCATTGTAACCCCACAAAACACACTATCATGTTTTTAATGTCAAAAGAGTTTGCAGTTAAAGCTTTCGAAATTTCGTGCCATAATGATATTAACATATTATATATATAAAAAAAAGTTGTGGAATTTAAGTAAGGTCTAAAATATTAAAAATTTCGTGCAACTTAATAAACTTTATTTATATAAGAAAGTCATTGATCTGAACAAATTTGTATATTATTGAAGGTTCATAGACCTAAAATTAGAAACCAATTTATTTATAGATAAGAATCATCTTTATATTATATTCTTTTATATATATATATATATATATATATATATATATATATATATATATATATATATATATATATATAATTTATATTTTTTGATATACTTTCTCTCCTTTTTTAATTTTAAATATAAAACTGGAACAAATAAGAAAAAGAATGATGACGTCAGTTGAAAATCTCATGTAATTCACGTGTAAGAAAGAATAAACATGTTGCCATGCAGTCAAGACATGGAGTGGATTTACCTTGCAGTTTGCTGCTGGTAGCCAGCCTGCATAAAATACTATAGGCATATATATATATATATATATATATATATATATATATATATATATATATATATATATATATATATATATATATATATATATATATATATATATATATATAATATATTTATAGTACGTAAACGTTGGTACTTCAGAGACTTCTAGGATTTCCAGTGTGGGAAAGTATATATCACAGAACGAAGAACATATCTCATTTTAAATTTTATGAAACAGATGCTGCATGGTGCAGTTGCAATGCAGAAATTGAGTGCATGCTACTTCAAATAAGGTTAAATTATTAAAATTGTATTTTTTTGTCTTGCACAATGCTGCATAAAATAATAGGATGATAATAGCAAACATTGAAGTTTCCACAACATAATTGTGTTAATATTAATAGAACTCTAGTTTTTATTTGTAGAAAAGTTATTTTTGAACCACTTCCTTTTGAAATATTTCATTCAAGTCTTAGAAAATAGCAACTTCTTATTAATTATTTAATAATTCTACTTTAACATGTAGGTAATATGGGGGGGGGGGGGGGGATTGCACAGCAACCAATATAACTTTTGTGATTTAAAAGTGTAAAGCTCTCCTATTGAGGAAGGTTATAGTTTGTGTACACTGAAAAATGTATGATTGCAATCTTACAGTGTAACAGCCCTGATGATGGCGTGGTTCACACATGAGACACGCCCCCTCCCCCTTGCTGACCTTGAGCCAACTTGACTTCGAGACTGCAAATGCATCAGAGTACACTGCACTCTAATACAAAAATGATCTCACTCTCAAGTTCTTGCAGCTTTATATATAACTTTTTTTTTATATTATTATATAAAACATAATATTACACTCTTAGCTTCAATCAAGATTGCAATATACACAACAACAAAAACAATCAAAACTTATAATTTTCTCTTTAAGAAGATTTTTTTTATATATATAAAAACAGAAAGTGATGACGTTATTTTAACACTTAATAATTTTAATTTTTTACAAAAACAATATTTATAGTACTGACCTATCCAATGAACCATAACAAATTTATAATGCATTTTTCACCTCAATTACTGTCACGATCTAATTAATATATTACAATAAGAATTTTAAATTAAAAAAAATATATATCAAGTATATAGAAACCTTATTTGATCTGAGGTCATAGTATATTTTTTTGTTAAAAGAAAAGAAAATACTGTGTGAGTTTTGTTCTAAATTACAAATAAATTGATGTCCTTCACCGTCTGTTTAGTGTCATGCACGAGCACATTGAGAAAATTTTTATTGTTAACTCTTTGGATTGAAAAAAAAAAAAAATAGAGGTAGATGAACTCTTGACCCCACGTGTCACCTCAATCTTTTTTGTTTTTGTCTGATGTATGAAACTCATTGTGTAAATAGCAAAGTAGCAAAGACAAGGCAGAGGCCTACTTTAATCTATTTTTATATTTATCTAGTACATATAAGTCTTGCTAATAATTAAACAATATTCAAGTTATAAAGTTTAAGTAAAATATTATGTTTACTTTGTTTTTTATATACAACTATAATACTTCTTAATGAGATTTCAAGTTTATCATGAAATTTGTTAAACAAAATTTATTTACTTCATTTTGCAATCCTATAATAAAGACAAATAAAAACAGATATATATAATTTTTAATTGAAAATCATTTAAGATTGCTTACACCAATAACTTTCGTTTTCTAGTTTTTCTATATGCCAAGATTCTTAAAAATTTATATATTTACTTCGTACATAAAATAATTTAGCAATACTTCTCATTATACGTAAAAATTACACTTCACGGTCGTTGGGAAAAAAAATCTACAACATCAATTCTTGTTATATAAGCTGTTTATATTAGAAAATGCTATAAAATGATATTAAAAAAAAGAAGGTAAACAAAAAGACATAAAAAGTAACATTAATATATTATAGAGCGTAAATCCTATATTTCATGACATAAAAAAAGAAGTAATCGATGGTGTAATATGTTTTCTTTACACTTTATTGACTACAGGTAGTAATTTACGTCTAAGCGTTATAAATGTTTATTAAAAAAATAGAAATAATATATATTAGTAAATACGCAAACAGTGAAGAGAGAGAGAGAGAGAGAGAGAGAGAGAGAGAGAGAGAGTAATAAAAATAGTAACATTGATCATGAAATTTTTTTTATTACTGTAATGAATTTTTATGTCACATTACTTAGAAAAAAGAAATAAGCAAAAGATAATAATGATAATAAAATAAAATAAAAATCAATCGTACAAAATTAGCAAGAATTTCAAAATAATATATTTTTCATACAGATTGGTATTTTTATAGAGTTATATAAGATATTGAATGCATGTAATTTAAAAGTTGATTTCACAATACTGTGTCTGCAAGAATCGTCAATATTATATTATAAAACATAAACGAAAGAAAATAATAATAATAATAAACAAAAAGACAATCGAATGCTGATGATATAATCAAATTATTATATGAAACAATAGCATAATTTAAAACTAAAACTAAAATTAATTTCTTCTGATTTTTTTTAAACCCAATTGTTGATATTTTGTTATGTATTTATTCTCATAGATGATTAAAAAAAAATAAAAAAATAAAGACAATACGATGAAAATTATTTTATTGTTGGAAAAACGAAAAGAAAGAAGAAGGAATAAAAAAAAAGTTGATGCATTGAGTGAGTGTTGCATTGTTTTATAAGAACGTGACTTGCAACAATAAAATAAAAACAACAAAAATACATTACATTTTACTCACTCACTCTCTTGACACAGTGTAATATATATATATATATATATATATATATATATATATATATATATATATATATATATATATATATATATATATATATATATATATATATATATATATATATATATATATATATATATATATAATTTATATATATATATTACTTATAATACATGTATATGTATAATACAAACGGAAAGTAACCAATCGAGTTTCGAACTAAGGACAAAACATGCACTATACGTATAATATGTACAGTTAACTTATAACAATAACCTGGTGATCTATACCTTTAAGTCTTCAATATAAAGTAAAAGTTTATATTATATACCTTACAATAATTTATTTATTTACAATTAAGGATTTGCTGAATAACTTGAAATATAAATTAAACTTAAATGTCAATTTCGTAGAAATATACTCTTTTTTTTTTCTATTTTAAAATCGACAGTAGCATGATAAAATATTTATAAACGATAAATCAATTATAGATAGAAAAAAAAATATTATGCTAAATCATATTTAATAATTTTAAAATTGGTTTGGCCTTATTTTATTTTTCATATTCATTGAAAAATATATATAAATTCTTCAATCATTTCTTAAATATTTTTCTTCTTCTTTTATTTTTTTAATGAAAGTAAACAACGGTTTTATTATGAAAGAGAAAATGGTGAGAAAAATTCTGTTTTTTTTTTTCTTTTACAATAAAAATAACTATGTTCATAAATATAATTTATTGTTATTATATATAATTACTTAATTATATATATATTTTCCTACATTATTGTAATATATGAGAGTTATAATAGTATTTAAAAAGAAAACTGATATAAAGTATTATTGAAAAAAATGCATTTTATATATTTTTTAATGATAGTACTTTTAATTGATTATTTTAATGAATTGTACTAAGCTATGTAATTTGTAATATTATAAAATAGTTGATAATTATATTCTCTAATTATTTACTACTCTTTCTAATAATTAAAAAAGGAAATAAACAACAATAGGTATATGGTTTCAAAAGTGATATTAAAATGAGTAATATAACAAAATGAAATAAACAATAAATTAAATTTAAATAATTACGGTACATTTAACGTAAATTTTTATCTTTTATAATGAACAGTTTAAAAAACCACAATTCATTGTTATATAATATAATATTTTTCAGTCTATATATATTATACTATTATGTACATAACTATAACACTGGTGTTAATATTACATAATATTGCAATATGTAAAATAAGCAATTCATATCAATATAATAAATAGAACAAATATAGTAATATTATGGTATTATTTTATACAAATTGAAACCATTTATTAAAAGCAGTTACAGTTAATAAAATAAAATCATCGACCTATATATATATTTTATTTATTTATTTATTATTAAATTATATTATCAATTGAATATTTTATTTAAATATTTCTGATTAAGTGTTATATAAACAATTTATAAGAGGTCAGTTTTGTTGCAATATATAGGAAGGAAAAAAAATTAATGTAGTACATTTGTTATTATTATGATGATGATGGTGTAATAGATTATTATTTATTATAAGTCCGGTTTAACTCTGGTGGGTGGTTAGAGTTTTCTTATGTACTCAAGTGCTCCACATTTGGTGGCCCCTTATATTACAGTTCATTCACCTCTATTTGCCTGCAAGCAAGGAATTCGACTTTTTTTTTTTTTTTTTTTTTTTTTAATATTACAAGTATTTACTTACTGCATGTTATATATTATAACTTTCAACGTTATAACTAGGGAACTAGGGCCTGCATTTCATTATCTAATAAGTCGTCAACGTTCAGTTTTAATTAGCCACGTAATGAATATTTATTTGATGGCACCTTTTTATTTTTATTTTTTCGTTTGTTGTTATTTCTACTTTTTAAATGAACATTGAAAATAAAACTGTTTTCTTTTTTATTATTTTTATTATTTTTTTATTTATGAGAATATTGAGTTTCAACGAACGAAAGTTGAATATTCTCCGTGTAATCAATTTCTAAACAATCATTTTTATGTGGCTATATCAAATTTTCAATTTATAAAAAAAATGAGCATTTTTAGGTAATATTTCATTAAAATTTCAATAGTATATTTTTTAAACAAGCGACAAAAAAAAAAGATATTTTTTACTAAACTTATATAAAATAATATCATATTCATTCAATGGTGAAGAAAATAATGAATTACGCCATTTTGGTGTACTCCAATGTAACTTGAGTAGCTTTATTGCTCCAGACTGTTTGCTGGGAGGAAGACATTGAATATGTCAAGACATGAAGATGAAGAAGAAGTAAGAAAAAGCAAGGAGTATGAGGAGTAAAAAGAAAATGTGGCCTAGAACATCTTTCATCCGAATAGAAAGAATCCGGTTTCACATATCAGAAAAATGACACTCAAGTATCTGATGCAAGAGCTTACAGTCCTTTTTTTTTTCCTCGATAAAATAACGTAAGATAATAAGCAAGCAATGTCGATTCTTATATAAAATAAAATTGAAATGATGTAGATAAATTCAAGCCCAAAATGACTCTTCGTAAATTGAATTTTATATCGCATACTGCAATAATAGGAAGAAAAAAGAAGTTATTTTTTACTACGCATTTGTAACTTCTTTTTGAAATTTTAATTAGAAATATATGAACTTATTTTACACTTCACACAAAAACAATTTGTATATATTTATTCAGATTTAACTTTACAAAAACATTGCATATATTTATTTAGTAAAAACTCATTAAAACTTACACATTTTGCAAAGAAAATAAAACTTTATTAGCTTTTACTCAAATAAATATAATAAACTAATTAAGATTCAAGTTTTGATTTCCTTCTGCTTGAAGTTTGAAGTTTACTTTATAATTTTGCAATATTCTGCGGGTATATCAATAGAAGTTTATAAATATTTTTATGGTTATTGTCTTATCAGAAATAGGATGAAACTAATCAAATTAATAATTAATTAACCCAGACCTTGAACTTATAAAACAACAGTGTGCAGATTACTACAGGAAACCAAGTGATAACCGGAAATGGTTGCATGATACATTTTTTTATTCTTGTTATTTATTATCAATTTTTATTTTAAACAATTATAAAAAGAATAACATGTAAATATCATTGACTAATAATTTGTAATTAATAATTACAAGTGAATTTTTTATTGATTTTTTTTTTAAGAAGGTTTAAATTCTTTGGAAAATTATCAATTAATATTTCATTATTGAAAATTTTAAATTAATTTAAGATATCTAGTCTCTATCAAAATTATTAAAATATTATTATTTTTTCCATTCTTAAAGCTCAATAGTTTGACGGATATATATATATATATATATATATATATATATATATATATATATATATATATATATATATATATATATATATATATATATATATATATATATATATATATATATATGATATTGTGTATCATATTAATTTCAGTGCACAAAATCTATATATTTTTAATATACGAGTCGTCTGGCTTCTTTTTTTGTTGCATTCTATGTATACTAAGAGTTAAAAACAAACAACTTAATTGATATATTCTGTATGTCATTTCTAAAACAACAATAACAAACAGAACACGTCTAGTTTGCTTGCAAATAAAATAAAATGTAAAATGATGTAACAAAATATAATAATAATAAAGTTTTTTTTATTATTATTATTTAGAGGCAATATACCCAACAACAATACTGAGAACAGACATCGTTTGTTGTTGTATTTTTATTGACAAAATTTACATTAAAATATGTAAAATTATTCAGTATTTCGTAATTTGAATGTTAAATTCATCACCCATT
This sequence comes from Ecdyonurus torrentis, assembly GCA_949318235.1. Classification (NCBI taxonomy): domain Eukaryota; kingdom Metazoa; phylum Arthropoda; class Insecta; order Ephemeroptera; family Heptageniidae; genus Ecdyonurus; species Ecdyonurus torrentis. Next base: position 8,879,958 of record OX439132.1, read on the forward strand.
TTGTTTAATCAAGTTTATGATAGCTAAAGTTCAAAACTTATTTCATGTGATACTATGTATTGTATATATGAATTACAATGGATTTCATCTACATACAGATGCACATACAGAATATCAGTCAATTTTAATAAAAATAAACAGTATTACAATTAATATAATAATATCATTATCATATTATATGATATTTCATATATGATTTTTTATAATATTTAATTAATACATTACAATATTTAGTTCCATCTCTATGGCGCTAGTGTACAGTAGTATAAAGAAATCTTAATAATAATAAAAAAGTTGAATTAAATTACTATGCAGTTACAGTTTGCTTTATTAATAATATGATTGTCCTTGTATTATATATACTACGACGAAGGAAGGGAAAAACGTTTTTGAAGTACCCATGATTATAAACTGACCTAGGCTATACATCCCTACATTAAGATAGATAGTAGAGAGAGAGAGAGAGAGAGAGAGAGAGAGAGAGAGAGAGATGTATATGCTTGACTGATCTCTCTATATACATCACCCTATAATATACTTGGTTAGATCTCTCTCTCTCTCTCTCTCTCTCTCTCTCTCTCTTCTCTCGTTCATCTTCTCTTTTTATTACAACTGTATCTAACAAGCGAAACGTGCTCAATCAAGATATTTCCTGCCTTTTATTTTATTTTATTATTTTTTTTTTTTTGCTAGGCCTCTTGTTGCATTTTATATAACTGACCTCACCCTAATATACAGAACTGACCTAACACAACATTTATCCACAAGATGGCTCATAATGTTCATAAAATATTATTTAATATTTACTTTACCTTTTTTTGTTTTTATACGTAATTACTAATTACAAAGTTTATGTGTGAATCTTTTTCTTTTTTTTTTTTTTTTTTTTTTTAGTTACGTAATTAAATGTAATTAAAGTTTAATGTGTTCACTTTTTTTTTGTAAAAGTTGTAAAAAAAAGTATAGTAATAAAATAGCTCCATTACAAATTTTATTTCAAAGTTATTTTATAATTAATTGTAAATTTTGTTTACACGTAATTTTTATTTAACAAGACAGGTGGTGTTGAATAGGTTTCATTTATGATTATATATATATATATATATTCTATATATATGTATATAAGAAATATTCCCCTGAAACCTTTTAATTACATATTTTTTTACCTTGACATCTTATTTTTTTTATGTCTGGTTTTTATAAAATATTATACATAAAACTTCTCTAGTTTCAAAATTAATTAAAGTTTGTATATAGATAATTAACACAGTAAAAAAAATTGTATAAAGAGACAAATGGTAGGGTGGTGTGGTTATATTGAAACAATTATTATACGAAAACTGTCATAAGCACCAGTGGCCATATTATATCATGAGTAGCTGTTCAAAACGACAATTCAATAACAAAGCTAAGTTTGGCATAATAATAATAATACAAAATGTAATTTAATTTTACCTTTGAGAAACAACGTTGTAAAATGATCATATATATATATATATATATATATATATATATATATATATATATATATATATATATATATATATATAAATATATAAACTGTTTGATGTTAAAATTTGACCAGACACAATATAGTGTACAATGTATAATATTTATATAAAGTGCTATACTGACCATATAGTATAGTTTAAAATGTAAATTTGAAGGTGACCTCTGTAACATTATTATTATTACAATCTTTCATATTTCGTTTTGTACTCTCATAATCACGTCCACTTATTGTATGTATGTATATATGTATAGTCTGCAACTTTGCAATGTCATATATGTATATAATAGAGACCTACACGTATCATAACTTTTTATACTACGTATATACGTATTATAATTTTATTGATAATATATTAATTAAATAACATTAAACTGATAAAATAGATGGAGAATTGAAATTATATAAAAATTTACACAATATATATGATCAAAAGTAGGAGCAGGGGCGTATTCAGGGGGGTGTTTTTGGGGTCCGGTCAGGTCTGAAAAAGCATGGGAAAAGTGGGTGGTTCCTCCCCTTTGCCTATGCTCGCACTATAGGCTGGACCCCTCCCCTTGCAAAATCCAGAATACAAGCCCTGTGTAGGAGTAATTGCTTTTTCTAAAAATATCAAATTCGGCATTTTGTTTTTTAGTGTCTTCTTCTTTTAATTATACTACATTGTTTTCATTAAAATATACAAATATTTTTCTTTCAATGTTCTTTTAAAAAAATGTTTTTAAATGAAAGTTAAATACATTTTATAATCTACACAAATACATTAAATATAATAAAATATTAAGTAGAAAAGATTATTTATATAAAAAAATCACTAAGAAGTGCTTTATTAATATTTTACATTACAGACATTTGTTCAGTTATTTATCATTTATAAGCTGATTAAAATATTGTTGGCATTAAAAATAGAGGAAAAGTGTAGATTATTAACAAAATTGTCCTGTGGTGAACACTTTGAATGACTAAGAAGCATCTCAAATTAAATTAAAGTTTTATATTTTTCCTATATTCATAATTCCGTCTGGTACATGTCTAGAATTATAAAAAACTAAGACGTTGAACTTGTAAAGTGTATAAAAAACAAAAACAAAACAAAATATGTATATATTTTATATTCATATAATTTAACATGTAACTTGCATATTATACTGTATATATATAATATTTTATAATTTTTGTTGAGTTATAAAGAGAGAAAGAGAGAGAGAGAGAGAGAGAGACTTTTAATTATATCTCTACTTACTTCTAATTAAAAAAGTTTGTTATATTATGGTAAAGTGGTTGGGTATATAGCTAATATAATACCATTATATAATTTGAATTGCAGCTTATATGTGAGTTTCTTATATACTATACTTATATGCATGCATTAAAACGAGATCATAAATAATCATCATCATTAAACTTTATTTCTAGTTCTTCTTTCTCACGTGATATAATTTATAACTAACATCATGGCGGAGTGCGCAATTTCATGCAAAATAATAATAATAATATTCTAAAACTCTTTACGATGCAATTCTTATGTCACGGTAGAGAGAGAGAGAGAATATGTCAGTTTTATGTACTCGTACTTTCATAAAATTTAACGCTCGTTCTTTTTCAGTTGCATGTTCTTAAGTTTAAAAAAAAAAAAAAAACTTTGAGGTGTTGCAACTTTTAATTTTATTTCTATAGAAATTTCAATAGATTTTACAAAGGTTGCTTCTATACTAGTCCTTTGAGAAATGCTGTAAAACTTTTATGTGCATTTGTTCATCATAAAAAGACATGAAAATTATGCAATTTTTTTGTTCTTCATTTTTTTTTTTTTTTTTTTTTTTTTTAATAATCCTAATTAATATTGTACAACAATTGGCAAACTCTTCATTGAAATGCTAACAGTAAGTAAAAAAATCAACTTTAAATGCATAAAACAGTACTTCTCATCCATCATAATTATTAGTTACAATCATGAAGTCACTTAAAAATGCTGATTCTTTGTAAAAAAAAAAAAAAAAAAAAAAAAAAAGCAAGCAAGCAAGAAAGAAAAAGTTCCTTCGTGAAGTATGCTTGACATATTCATAATTTATTGCTTATTACTACTGAAATAAATCATAAACTGGAAGCGACTTAAAGTACTCTTGCAATTGTTCACGTGATGGAGACATAAATGCAAGCTGAGGTATAGGTGATAAGGTGGTATTAGGTTAAGAATCTAACGTAAAAAAAAAAAGAAGTAGTCAGTATCAATGATACTATACCCTGCTTACAAAGTATATAATAAGAAAATACCATAGTGTATGTATTATTATATAGAGCGAATAAACGAACGAACGAAGCAACGTTGAGTTTGTCGCCCTTTTCGAATCGTCGTTCTAATAAAACTAACTTGATGCAACGTCTAGTCTGAGTATTCTATATACCAACAGTTTTTAATATAATATAAAACTATATACCAGGAAAATATATAAAAATACTCATAAAAACCAAAACACTATGTTAAAGTATAGAAAATTAAACCATTTTGTACACTGTGGTTTAAAGATTGAATATATATATATATATATATATATATATATATATATATATATATATATATATATATATATAATATATATATATATTTATTATAATACGTTGTTTGTGCGCCGGCGCAAAATGTGCAATATATATAGGAGAGTCAGTAACCATGCATATTATATATGTATGTACGTATGTACATACTCCTGTGTATATTATATAGCGTGCCATTGACCTTCATTTCTATATAGTCTAACACTCACTGAGAGAGAGAGAGGATGATTGAGTCTCTTTCTCTCTCTCGCTTGTTAAACCCCGGCTACCAAGAGATTAACCTGTCTCAACATGCATATTTCCAGACAAGCCTCACATTGTACAGTGACTAAACTTCTCATTATATTCTTTTAAAAACAATTCAATTCATTTTAATATTAAAGAAATAAAAAAAAAAACTAGTTTTATTTACTCTCATTTAATAATACAATTCAATTTAAATATTTATTTTTTTAGTTTGCATTTATTGATTATAAAATATAACTTTTCGTAAATTTGAAATTATGATATTTTTATATTATATTTTGTACTAACATATTTATGATTTAGTACCAAAATATTTGAAAAATGTAATTGTTGTTGCAAATGTATAAGAACGTTAGAGAGAAATAAATCATAGCAGTAATGTTTCTCTTAAAATTTAGTTACAAAGAAAAAAAATGGATGATTTATTTGCTATATATTTATAAGTTAAAATATAATTATACAAACAGAGAAAGACATAAATAAGTTTCTACGTCCTTTATAATCTATGTATGACGTAAATTTTTTGTCTCATATATTATTCATAAATATATAAAGCGTATTGGAAATATCATTTTGAATGTATAGTATGACGTACGTTATGGACACTACAACTTTATTTTATTATATATACATAAGTTTACCACAAAATTAAATGCACATTATCAACTTTGTCTATATACAATTCTCTTGTCCCGTCTTTTGCTTTATATATATATATATATATATATATATATATATATATATATATATATATATATATATTGATAAATGGCCTTTCAGGGTCACGTGAGTTGAAAGAGCTTTGGCCTTGATGTGCATATGTAATATCTCTCTCTCTCTCTCTCTCTCTCTCTCACTCACTTGCAAAGCAGACACAATGTCTATAAAATTAAGTTATAAAACTGCATTTGCACTAAAGAAAAAAAAATGATAGTAAAAATGTATTTGCATTTTAGAGTAATCAATGTAATGAAAAACTTATACCTACTTAAAATACATTAAAGAAAAGTTTATGTTATTATAATTTAAAAAAAAAGTGATTCTATAATATTTAGTTGTAGGGTAGAGTATTATAAAGAAACTTATATAGTTATAATGAAATAAACGGGAAAAAGTGGATGGTGATATTACTGATATTTTTAACTGCTTGTGGCATTTTATAATAAAAAAAATCTTTTAAAAGATTTTAGAAAAAAAAAAAAGAAGTATGGACTGATTTATATTTTTTGTTATATATACTTTATTTAAATTGACATGAAATTGATTTTTTTTTATTAAAAATTACTTTATAGCTCTATTTGTCAGACTAAAGAATTTAAAAGTAGATGAAAAAGAAGACTTTCTTTACATGTATTTGTAAGTAAAAAAAAGAAAAAAAAAAAGAAAAAAAGAAAATGAAATCATAAAAGTTTCCACGGGAAGTATTGAAATAAACCCTCGATCTTGCTCCGAACAGAAATTCTTAATTTTAAAGTTAATGATAAATATTTTATACATCACTAATTTTCTTTCTCTTTATAAAAGTTTGAAAGAAACTTTGGTAATGAATTGAAAAGCATGCTAACCAAAGATAACTTATAAGTAGTTTAAAATAGTTGTCGTATAAAGCAAAAAACTATAATATGCAAGGAGACAAAACAATTTATAATTTTCTATACCACAATGGCTAAATTATTAAATCTATTTTGTAAGCAAACTTTTACATATCATATTATAGTAATAAAACACTTCAGTGGAAAAGTTAATGAATCACTTTACTTGTGTGTATGATTCATCAACAAACATTTCAAGTGCTTCTTTCTCAGCCTTTATACTATAGTAAAATAGAAAGAAAGTTTTTGTGTTCTTGGTTTTGTTTAACACAAAAAGTGCTTCATTTCATAAATTTGAATGTATAATAAAGTACAGTTTAAACTTGTTTTAAATTTTTTTAAAATGAATTCATTGCACTGTATGTTTTTGTTGTTAAAGTTGAAGAAGAAAAATAGCAACTTTAAAACTGTTCGCATTTTAAAACACTTTTTTTTTAAATATATATATATTTTTAACTACTATTATTTTTTTTTATTACATTTTCTTGTTCCATGTAATGTAACGTTATTTCAAATATTTCTGTGCAATTATAATTTTAAAGTAAGTATAAAATTCATTTAAAAATGTTTTAAATGTTTTTTTTTGTTTTTCTTTTCTTTTTGTGCTATAAAATCTAAATGTCGGCCGCCATTTTTTCGCCCCTGCAAAATTTGAAGTATGCAACCAGTTGGTCATATAAATCGCGAGGGTTGCCTATCAAGTAAGGGGCTACATTAACGTGTTGGGTCGTTTCAGCTTAAATATGCAATATGTTTAAAGTGTACATACTTATACTTACATTATAATAAAGTGGGGAGCTTACGTACACTAGAAAGTGGCTTTACAAGTAGAATCCAGTTACTTTCCCTTACTAACTTAATAAGTATTTTCTATATCAATATCCAAAGTAAACTTAATACCGTTTCATTTTTTGAAAAGATTATATTGAAAAAAATATAATAAAATTATTATTATTATTTTACTTATAGAAAGTATTATATTTAAAATATTATATATGAGTTAAATAAAATAATAATTTTCAACCCATAGTAAATTTTATTATCTTGTTTAAATTCTATTTGTTATTTAATTAATACCTTTATTCTAAACACACAAGAAAATATGTAAATTTAGATTTAATTTATATATAGTTAGTTAAAATAAAGTAAATAGAATTTTAATGGGTAAACAGATTTCCATAATTTAATAACATTAATTTGCATATATTTATTTTATTGTACTTCCTCTCTTTCTTTAAACAGTAAGCTCTTGTCTGGCAAAAAAAAAAAATTATATTGTCAAAAAGTGAGTAGGTTACAAAGACTTTATGCAAATTTCTGCATCACCAGCGCAATATTAAACCTTGGTATTTTATTGTCACATGAGTTATTTCCAAGTAATAAGGAAATGGAATAATGAATGACGAATTCATACATATGATGTACGCATGCAAAGTACTAGTTTAAAATAATAATGAGCAATGAGACATCATCTCTTACGCAGATTTAAATTGAATATTTTATTTTTATTTTTGTGTTTATCTATTTAGTTTCTCAGTTTGCATTTAATATTAAAAAGAATACAACTTCAATAATTAACTGGATATAATATATTTCATCACTGGTTTACGATTTTAATTAATTTTAATTTACAATACCTAGAGAAGAAGAAGGTGAGAGAGAGAGATAGAGAGAGAGAGAGAGAGAGAGAGAGAGAGAGAGAGAAGAGAGAGAGAGAGAGAGAGAGAGAGATATTTTTTTGAAATACAACATACTTGGAAGCGTGTTAGCAAATTTTATACTTCACTGATTACTGTATGTTATGGATAAGATAAAAAAATATTTTGAATAAAAGCTTTGTAAGCGAATAAAATTCTCTCTCTCTCTCTCTCTCTCTCTCTCTCTCTCTCTCTCTCTCTCTCTCTCTCTCTCTCTCTCTCTCTCTCTCTCTCTCTCTCTCTCTCTTTCATATATATAATATTATATACAAACACGTACAAATATTATATTCTTATAAGCTTGCTAACAGTAATGAATAACATTTTGAAGTATGTATAAATAACAATGTTAAGCCGGAAAAAAGTAATAATAACAATATCAAAAAAGCGAAAAAAACATATAAAGTATACAAACATGAAAAAAATCAATATTATATAAAAATTTGCTTACTGTTTCTAAGAAGAACAAAAAACTAGATAAAAAAAAATCTTAATAATTTTGATATCAAACTAGTAATTTAACTGAATTACTAAATTAATTTACAAACTAAATAAAAACTAATTCAATAATTTATAGTTATAACGTATCACATGAGTATTATTATACTATAGTGATACGTTATCAAACTATCACTGGAGATGTTGATTCTTAACCAACCACGCATACACATTTTGTTTGAAATAATATCATTTGTAAAGTTAAAATTTATCGCCAGTTATTTAGACAGTTATTTATTAGTAATTCTTTTTTATACAACACTTTTTTTTTTATCTATTTAAATTTGATTTTCATGGTCATGACAAAATGTAGGCGTGATTGTGATGATGTATTGTTCATCATGTTCTTTTTGCAAAAAATTTTATCACTACAGTATAATATACGCCCTTTATTTGTTACTGCACCTATTTTTCAACTTATTGTATATATAATTATTATTATTTAAATTCTTAACCTTAAAATATTTTTACTTTTTAGATTGATTTAATTAGAGTAGTGGGTTAGTATACCATTTTTATATTATATGATTTAATATGGATTATACTGCAGTAGTAATTTTATATACGTGACATGTTAAATACTTAAAATATATTTTTGATAAAACTCACGACACACACGTGTTGGGGTCAACCTCCTTCCTTCCCCACCTTACTTCACCATTTTTATTTTACCTTGTGTATGTAACCATGGTGATGAAATAATAAAAAACTTCAAAAATGTATCACTGCATTCATGACAATTACCTGTAACAAAGAACAGAAAGAATTTATTAGAAAATTATCATGTATATAAAAAAAAAGCTTTTAATGATATTGATTTTTTTTTTTTTTTTTTTTTTTTTAAATACTGAAATTTGAAGTGGGAAGGAAAGCTTAAATGTATTTTGTGAATTTACGTATCGAAATATTATTTAATTACATATCAATTTCAGATACGCCAATTCGTTTAATAAATAATTGACATTGACAGTCACTACTAATCAAATTATATACCATAGTATAGTGTATAGGAAAAAATTAATAACTTTTTAGCAAAATGCAATGTTTAAAAATATACTGTGTAATTTCATTGTGCGTCACTGCGCACTGAAATTCAAATTTTAGTGACACAAGCTTTGCAAGCAATATTTTTATATAATAAAAACTTTATAAAACAAATAAAATAGTAAAGAAATTTAAAAATTTTCTAATGTCATCATTCATCATAAAAAGAAAGTCATTGACTGATGTTCAAAGGTTTTATGTATTTAATAAAATCTTATCATATTTTTATTTTTATAAAATGTATACTATCACACATATATATATATATATATATATATATATATATATATATATATATATATATATATATATATATATATATATATATATATATATATAAACTATAAATCAATATTTATGAAAGTAATAAAAATAAACTGTATTTAATATAAACATTATATTGGTGATTATTGATTTTGATTAATAATCATAAAAAAAATATATTGTTGACAGTTACATCAAAATACTTTTTATTATTAATATATGATAATAAAACTATATTCGATACAGAAAAAAAAATTAAAATTTACATAAATCAATAGTTATATTTTAATTTTCATAGCGTGACAAAATAATAGAATTTCTATTTTAAACTTGTATAACATTATATGATGAACCTGACTGAACTTTAACTTTTTAAGGTGCATGTCATGTAAAAATCACACAATAGACTTGATGACAAGCTTTAAAAAAATACAATGACAATCATAATAATAACTATTGTTTAGTTTTGCTTCTTTGTCTATGCAATTACTCTATGCTCTCTTGACTTGAAAATTCATTTTACAAATTGAAAAAAAAAAAAAAAAAAAAAAAAAAAAAAAAAAAAAAAAAAGTGGTGTTGAAGGTTAAATTTAATCTTTAAAGGAAATGACACACACTCTTATGTTAAAGTTAATGACATAATGTTAAATAATAATAATAATAAAAAAGTGAAGATAGTGTGAGAAAAAAACATTTAACTTACAGACAAGGTGTTAAATATCATGTCATATAAGAGACACGGATTTTTTTTATTATTATTATTGTTTGTTTTCTTCAAAGAGCAGAAATATTATATCATTATATAAACCAGTGTTGCCATTTTTTTTTCAGTTATTATATTATATGATAGGGTTTTACTTTAGACTTACAAAAAAATACTACTTTTTTTGTGGTTTTGTTTTAATTTCTTAAATTTCTGTTGTGAATTGTATCAAATTATAATTACTGTGTATTCTTAATAATAATTTATTTTTATTTTTTACTGATTCATTATTTTTTCAAATGAAAATTTATGACTTTTTTTTATTTATATAAATTGAATTGCATAATACTTTTATGAAATTACGTAAACCGGATAAAGAATAAAAAATTCTTAAGCAATTGCATCTCACGTCCCGGATATGTTGAACCACTTTATGATTATTATTATTCAACTTTTAATATTATAAGTAATAAATGCATAAAATATAAGAGGATTCTCATTGGTTTGTTCCACATACACAGTAAAATAAGTATAAAAAAAAAAAAGTTAATGATTTGTTGTCATTTAGTACTCTCTTAAAATCTTATAATTGGAATAAATTGTATGTTTCCTTAGCGCAATCAGCAATCTTTCAGCCTTAATATTTGTATAAAATAATTTCATTTTATTTTAAATTTTTGTATTCCTAAGTTTGAATTAATTTTCATTTCATAAATGATAACGATAACAAATCATAATTTTTTTAAAATAATTTTTATACATTTTGATTTTGCTCGATTCAAATTATGTATAATACAGTATTTATGGTATTATGTATTATAAGGCTAAAAATATTGTATATGTGTATATTATTTTTTTATCGTATTAAAGTGTGACCACAGTAGCATATTGGACAGAAATACAAGATTTTTTTGGCTCTTTCTCAAGAATGCAGTTCGTTGAGTATAGCTTGTGTATAAAAATCTAAGTTTATTTATGTATTTAAGAAATATACTACAATTCACTTTAAATTCATTTGACGGCATTTTTAAAAAAAATTAATTTAAGTATATTTACATGATCAATAATACTTTCAGGTATAGATATTAATCCAGATAAAATATTAAAAATGACATATATGCCAGTCAAAAAAAAAAAAAAAAAAAACTTAAATTTTAAGGGAAAACTACACACACACCTAAGATGTTGTTTTATTTTGTATGTTAGTGCTGCCCTCACTGATAATAATTGAACTAAATATTCAGGTGCGAATGAAAATTATTATTATTATTATTATTATTTTACGACATGTATACACACCTCCAAAAAAAATTATCATTAATTTAAGTATAACTTTTCATGTATGATTTTTTTTATTTAAATATAAAAACATTTTGCAATGTTAGAAATCAAAAGTGTTAATTTAAAGTAAATACAAAATTAAATAGATGAATACATTATACAACAATATTTCCTTCTAAAGTTTACATTATATTTTAATATAAACATATTTATAAAGTCTTCCAAATATACCATACGAATATTTGAGTTGAGCTTCAAACATGTCTGGTTTTTCTTTTTATATATTTATAATACACATGTGAAAACTTTCAAAAAAAAAAAAAAAAAAAAAAAAAAAAAAAGTTTATAAGAATAATAATCATTTTTAGTTTTGTTTGTTCTTGAACTTGAGTTACCCCTAAATTATATACAAATATATAACAAATATTTACATGAAAGTGTAGAGAAGAAATTAGAAAAAAAAGAAAGAAAAGTAGGAGAAGTTTGTGCGTAGTTAGTTAGATTTTAAAAATAGAACAATCAGCTACTAAATGCTGATGCTTTTTTTTTTTTTTTTTTTTGTACTGTTGTACAAATTTTTAATTTAATTTTATCTTTGTTGTTAACAATTTTAATTTAATATAAAGTAATGAATAATATAAAATTATTATTTGATACTTTTATAATAATGAGCTTTTGAGATTAAAAACATCATAATCAAATTAAATGAACGTAAAATTTATACGAGTTTAGCAGCTATATTTTCAATTATTTAATAATGAAAAGAATAAATTGTTTGGATAAAAATATTACAATAAAATTTTAATTTTTTATTATTGTTATTTTTTTTTAATAATGTGCTTATATATATATGTTTTTGTTTTTTGTCAAAATGGTTGTAAAATATATATATATGTATATTTCATTGTTATTAAAAAAAAATCTGAAACAATGCCAATGCTACATGTCAATGTTATTTCTTATTATTCTATTGTTATATTTGTATAAATAATTTTTTTTAAAGAAGTATGATGCTGTGAATATATAGTCAAAAATATATAACGCAATATTTTAAATGAAGAGAAAAATATTAATCAAGAAAAGTGCACACTTACGTATATTAAAAAAAAAAAAAAAAAAAAGTTCTTCTATATACGCAAAATATTTCAATATTTTAACTCATTAAAGATTTTTATAGTGCATTGTATGCTGAATTAAAATACGTGTATTGAAAATATTACAATAGGAAATACGAAATTATAGTTACATCAGAGGATGCACTAACTATATGAGAGAGAGAGAGAGAGAGAGAGAAATGTATTGTTATTATGCAATATCAAGATACAATTGTATTGGAAACTATTTGAATGCATCTGATGTGCGATCTATGTTATGATTGTAGAATTTTATTTTTTATAGTCTCTTCTTAAGCAACATACAAATATGAAGTAAAATGTTCAGGTTATTGGAAATAATAGAGGGTGATAATATAATAAAATATTCAACTTATTGTTTATAACATATAATAATGAAATTAAAACCTTTTCACTTTAAATTTTAAAAATTTATACGCACAATCTTAGTAATAGAATGTTGGATACAACATTATTAAACTTAAACTTTTATTCCATTAAATAACTGAGTATTTGAACGTGATATTTAAATTTCACTTGTGAAAATTTGTAAAGAATGAAGCTTGTTTGTAGGAATATGATTAAGGCTCTTGAAAAAAATATCCAGACTATTTTTTTGATTTGCATCCCACCATGAAAGCAAAAACAATTAGTTTTGCATTATCAATGCACACTAGAATAAAATTAAAAAAAAAAATAATAACTGAAGTCATAAATGTAAAGTAATTGTATAAGAACCAATGTTAATATTTCAATTTACATGATTCACCTACACTCTATACAGTATGTAATTATGTATGCATATAAAGAAGACGGAGAGTGAAGTTACATTATGATAGCAATAATGCAGCTCTGCACATAATATTGCCTAAAGGTTTCTTGCAGCAGCACAGACTTGGAATATTAAGTTAAAAGTTGTTATATGTTTGTTATAATGCCGGACGTATAGATGTATTTATTCATGGTCGCCCTTGAACCTGAACTTAACAAGTAAGTAAACTCATGCATGAGTCGAGTGTTCAAGAGTGTGTAAAGGTGTGAGGAAAAGAAAAAATATATGTATATAATAATATGAGAGTTAGCTAGCCGACTGGTCTACTGCGCGAGTAAGCATGGTGCATCTCTTTTTTTTTTTTTTTTTTTTTTTTACTCAATAGTCACGATATTCAATTCACCTGCGCTTCACTCTCTTACTAAGATCCTGCTCTTTAACTTACTTATTTGTCTTATATATATATATATATATATATATATATATATATATATATATATATATATATATATATATATATATATATATATATATATATATATATCATCATTATCACGATTTAATTTTAACATAATTGGTGTACATAATATTGAAGAAACATATAATAAATTTCATTCATAAACGATTTTTCGTGAGTATTGTTATTATTATTATTATTGACAGTTTAATTGCATCAAATATTGCAAATTAAAATTTTGGAACGTGTAAAATGTAAAATAATAATGTTTAAAATTTGCTTTGTTCTATAATATAATGAAGAAAAAAAAACTGAAACGGCAGTGCTTTGAAATATATATTCAATGTATTGGTAAGGTTTCAAAGCTTTTTCTTTTTTCATTCAATACACAGTATATTGGTATTTCAAACGTTTAAATTAACTCTCTATTTGGTTTGGCTTGTTATTTCTTTTTGACAAAAAATATAAATTATATATAATAATAAAAAAAAAGCAATAAAATTGTACAGTACAATAACTTAAAATACATTTCGTGATTTTAATTGGATGTTGAAAAAATTGTTCAAACTAGAAAATTTTTCATGTACGTATTATATAAAATATATTATACATGTATTTATTATTTTATTTCATCTTTTTTTCCCACATAGGAAAAATTTCCCCGAAAGAGAACATTTTTTTACGGTTAAATTAGTAAAAACTTTTTCCATCAAACTTAACTAATTGCAACTTTGCTTTACTTAAACTTAATTAATTCTTTAAAAAAAACACACAAACAAGATAAAAAAAACACTTAAATTTAGGTTAAAAAGTGCTACGTATATATATATATATATATATATATATATATATATATATATATATATATATATATATATATATATATATAATTAAATATTTAAGGTGACAAATTGCTTTTTCTCTTGTGAAAAAGTGACGTGACTTTTTTTTTTTTTTTTTTAATTCTTTTCTGAAGTCTTTCTTTTTATAATTTCAACACTTCACAACACAATGATAGACAGAAGAGAAAGAGAGAGAGAGAGAGAGAGAGAGAGAGAGAGAGAGAGAGAGACCTAGTAGCCTATGCAGACAGTACGTATGTATAAGTAAAGAGTGCCAATAAACACAGAAATTTTCAACACCTTTTTGCTTTGCAGTTTTTTTTTGTTTTTTTGTTTTTTTTCTTTCATTTTACGATCTTCATAGTAATATGATGTGTGAAGAAATTTAAAAATTTTATAAGTGATTTTTTTTCTTGCTATGTATATTATATAAAAATGGCTTCATCATTATTTACCAGCATAAATATACCTGTCTGGTTATATTCAAAAGATTTTATTCCTTATATGGTAAAACTATTATGTCACTATAATTTTTGTATATAATAAATATAATTTTAATTATATAAAAGATTAACACAAAAAAAAAGGGATCTTAGAATTCATCTAAATCTTTTCTTATATTTTATTCTCTATATATTTTCCACCTCTATATTTTTTTTAAATTAGTAATCCATCACTATAATATGTAATGATTGCGTGGGTTCTTATACGAATCGTTACATAAAATATATACAAAAAGGGAAAAATAATGATTAACCAGCTGACTAATGTTTTTTGTTACATATCCTTGACCTTATGTAAGATTTTTGCGAGTCAACATTTTTTTTTTTGTACCTGCTTCTCTATCCTTTGATTGTAAGCCAACAGAATTGTATCTTCAAAGGAGAAGAAAAATCTCTTCGCTTTTAAGCAAAGAAATTGTTTGAAAAACTAAAAACTTTTGTTTTTATTTTGTATAATAAATGTACGTGATTTGTTAAGTTTGTAGTATTGCATATCATGATATGTTTTTATTTAAATTATATTAAAGGAGAAAATGAATAAAAATATGTAAAGAAATATATTTCAATTCATAAATATTACTTTTAACATTACTATTTAATTAAAAATGTAAAAATATTATAAAATTTTCAGTAATCACGCAGTATCAAGGTATGATATCAATTCTTCAACATTGTTACCCTTCTCTACAGTAGTTATCAGGGTTACAAATCATTATAAGCAATCCAAAACAAGTACTTTTAATTTCATTTAAATGTCAATCTATTACGTATTATCTATCTGTTCAGAAATGAAAAGCTAGCTCAAAAAACTTTCAAACTACGAAAAGGATTTTAATAAAAGAAAGAAAGAAATGTAATGGCTTTTTAAAAGCATTTATAATATATAGATGTATATATGTATAAACAATTTGCAAGTTTTTAGATTTTATATCAGTCTTATACTCTGACAGTCAAAGACAGGTTAAAATGGATTTTATTATTATTATTATTATTCTCGTTCGCAACATTTCCAGACATTTTTTTTAAACATCCTACTTCTATTGTTCTATATAACAAACATCACTAGGACGAATGTATTTTTTTTCTTTTTTGTTATACACAAAAAAAGTAACATTTTTATGGTTTTTGTAAGCCATAAATTCGTGTGAGGAATGAAATGAATGAAGAAAGATTTTTATATAGAATATTATAATAATAAATATATTCTCCAAGGTCTTTTTCATAAAATATAATGTATATATATATATATATATATATATATATATATATATATATATATATATATATATATATATAATATATATATATATATATATATATATATATATATATATATATATATATATATATATACTGTATATATAAGCAAGAAAAAAAAAGAGGTAGAGATTATTATTTTTGTTTAAAGATAAAATTGGACTTGAATTCTAATAGTTTCTTAAAATTGCTAACCTTTGTCAAAGCTGATGATTTTATGAATAACTGTTCTGTTAAGTAATTAGAATTATAGTATTGCAACTTTGAATAATAATAGGATTTATTTACGTTGCGTATTACTTTTTGGGGGGGGGGGGGGGTAAGTGGTCGTTCATTGCCATTTAGCTCATGAAATTTGAATGAGGAAAACTATTAAGTATTACCAGTTAAAATAGTATATTTTATATTTTTTTTGTTATTGTATGATTATCTCTCTCTCTCTCTCTCTCTCTCTCTCTCTCTCTCCTCTCTCTCTCTCTCTCTCTCTCTCTCTCTCTCTCGTTTGTGGGAAAATAAGTAAATATTGTTAAAATAATCATATATATAAATAATACTAATGATGTAAAGTATCATGGTACATTCTAGAATGAACACCAATATTTTTCATGATGGTGCTCATGGAGAACGTTGAAGATGGCAGCGAGAAAAAGAAGGAAACAGGTCGGTAAAACAGCAAAGATTACACGTGTGCGAAAAAAAAACAAAAAAAAACTACCTGACTTGAGTTGCTTTATACGCATGTCTCACTATAATGTGGTAGAATACACACAAAATTTGAAACAACAAGGAAAAAAACTCTACATAATTGCAATTATTTTAGTGTAAAAAAGTAACAGAATAATAATTTTTACATACAGCAGGTCATTATTTTAATCTCTCTGTCTTATTTTTGGAAACATGATTTGAATACAATTAACAATTATTTATAAAGACGAAAACCTTGCAGTGGAGAGATATTTAAATCATATTAAAAAAACATAATTATACTGTAATATTCAAAATGTGTGTGTGTATATTATATATATATATATATATATTGAAGGCAATAAGAGAGAGGAATGGTTTCAAATTCAACTCTTTCTTGCCTTGGAAACTGTTGCACTAATTAAGAATATAATTATAAACCATAGATTAGGTGTCAAAAAAAAAAAAAAAAAAAAAACTAAAACAATTATTTTGAGTGTGAGTATATTATGTTTTAATATTTTAATAAACTTACAGCTAAGTGTCAATTTATAGATGCTAAACTTATTTGAAACTTTTAAGTCAAATATTCTAGCTAAGTACTGCACCACCAAATTAATAATAAATATATTATTCATTTATATTTAAAAGCAATAATGTATTTACTTTGGCAAAAGTATCCTATTTAAAAATGAATTCTAATATATCTCTATATTTTTTAATTTCATTAATTTTTGTTGTTGTGATTAAAATCTAATTTTGGTCATTTTTCTTCCTTATAAAGTTGCTTCATTGATTATAGAGGTTAAACAGAAAAGTGAAGAATGTTGTATGTACTAGGGTTGATCATTATGGTAATGTAGCACATTATAGTGGATCACATATACATGAACAGTGAAGGGAGGAGTTGGCAGGAGCATCTGCACAGTCGGTCGGTCGGGTCGGCGCCCGACAAGGCCACCTTACTTACTCACTCACTTACTTAGAGAGAGAGAGAGAAGGAGAGAGGGAGAGGGACGGTGTACGTATAATTAGCATACAATGAGATAGGGATAGAAGAGAGAGAGAGAGAGACAGAGAGAGAGAGAGAGAAAGAGAGAGACCATTTGCGTGGGAAAGAAGCAAAGTCAACACAGACATACTATAACCGCCCAAACTAGTTGGTCACCAAGGACCACCAAAAACTGTATCTTGTACTTGAAATACGCAGTACACACAACTAACGAATTATATATAAGTATATAAAATATAAAAAGGGAGCCAACAACCTTTATTTTTTTTTTATAAAATATAGGTACATGAACAAGTTTTCATTGTTTATATATATAATATACATATAATATAATGTATATTACACACACATATAATGAAATACATCATCTTAAATATATATTTTAAAAGAGAACAAGAAATGTAATCTGATATTTATGGATGTAGGCTTCGTACAAATAAATCTTTGAAAATATTACTTTAACTTTTCTTATTTTTTAAGATAACATAAAGGTATTATTATAATTATTATAAACTACTGTGCACAGTATTAAAATAAAATATATGTTATATAAAACATGTTATATATAATTATTTGTTTTAAAAAATAAAATCTAATAATTTGATGAAATCTATGCACGTCTCTCACATCAGAACAATTATCCTTATGAGAAACCTATTTATTTAGACTCCAAAATTAGTTTAAAGTATTTCCTGCATTCTTGCACAAAATTAGCATGCAGTATGATTTTTATATAGCATTGAAATATAAGATATTGAACACGTGTAGACTTTATTTTCGGTAAGGTATTTTTACTAAATATATTAAAATATATAATATAATACTATTGGAAGAATATAGGTGGGAGTTAAAAAAAAAAAAAAAAAAAAAAACTGAGAATGGTAAAGCAAAAATGACCACGTGCCCTATAGCAAGTACAACCGGTCCCAAGATATGACCATGAAGATCAGCTTGTCTTATAAGCTACTGGCACAGTTTTAGGCGCCTCTTTTCTTACCATACTCAATAATCATACTTACTAAAATAAAGTCCCGTATATTAGCACCCTCTCTACCCTTTTTTTTAAAGTATTATTAAATAACTTTTTATTAATAACGGATTATTACAATCATAATCATGATTATTCTTCTTCTTCTTCTCCTTCATAAGGCCGTTATTAATTTTATTAACAAATTTCCAATCTTTAACATCGTTATGCCAATTTTTTTTTTTTTTTTTTTTTTTAAGTATGTTCAGAGGTCAAGGTCCGACCTATGTGACCTTCAAGAAGTTAGCAACGTTGCCGAAATTAAGCAGACATGGCCCGCCCGCCAAGACACGCGCTGTACTACGTACAGATATATAATGTAAAAAATAAATAAAGCAACCTTATACAACGGCGAGTAATGCTTGACTTGTTACTTTTTTGGGAGAAGACGCAGGAAAAAAAACAAAACAAAACAAAAACTAACCATTTAAATTGCTTGTTTTAAAAGTCAACTAAACTTTTATTATTATTATTTTAACATAAACAATTTCCATTTTAGAAAATTACTATATTCTATATTGTAACTAATTTATAAGTAAGAACAATCAATGTATAAATTTGATTTTTTTATGACTTTGGAATGTATTTAAAATTTGAATCACGTATAAATTATAAAACTATTTGAAATATTAAACAGTCAAATTTTCATATATTTAACATAATGTCATAAAGAACCCCCTCTTCCATCTCTTCAATTTGAATTCAATACATTGAAACGAATGGAGAAAAAATAATTTATAAAATAATTTAATCATTATATTTAAACAATGCCAAATTCAAATTATTAAGTATGTATAAAAAAAAAAATATTATATCCATAATTCATCTGGAAAAAAATAAAGAAAAGAATGCAAACATCGTGTTTCATTAATTTGAAATTTAAGTAAATTTTAAATTATATACATTGATCTTCAAGCAAAAATGTAAATTATTTTATAGAGATGCTCCAAATGTTACGTTAGCATTCTATATTTCATAATAATCATAACATCGTTATAAAAAAAAGTGTTATAAGACTTTTTTTAGTTATAAAATATTGTATAAACAAGTAGTGGGTATGACATGACACTGATAGGTGTGCTCATTATGTAAGTTTACTACAAATGTGACGGGTATTACCTTAGTCTATATAATTTGGCCTTGATTTCATGCGAACTTTTTTAAGCAGAGGATGCAAAGAAGGAAAAAAAAATCTATATCTCAGAGAAGGGAGAGAAATATAGTATGTTATAGTAAGAGAGAGAGAGAGAGAGAGAGAGAGAGAGAGAGAGAGAGAGAGAAGAAAAAATCATTTTAAATTTTCGGGTCAGTGGGCTGAAAAGTTATAAAATAAAGTAAATAAGACACGTGGAACTCTTTTTTTTTTTTTTCAAACCCCCTCCCGACTTTTTTTTTTATTTTTATTATTATTACTGTAATATGTTTAAATGTATTTTGTTTTAAATAATCATTGCATGATACGTATAATTTTTATTGTATATAGTGTAAACATGAAATATAAAAAATACATATCGCACGCAATATAAGATTTTTATTTATATATAATATATATTTAGCATGTAATCTTTACATAAGTCAGTAAATAAATGAGACATTTTATATTTTAATATCATGTGATATATTATAAGAAGAAAAATAAGAATAAAAAGATGAGAAAAAGCGCGTTGTTGGTACTGGTTTCTTAAAATAAAAATTACAAAAAAGAAGGTCGTAAAATTGGTCTGCTTTATTGGAGGGCGCAGTGTACACTAGTTTATAATACTTTTTTTTCTCTCTTCTCGTCCCTCTTACCCAAGAAATACGTACAGTATATAAGTAACCGGTCCTTCTCTCTCTCTCTCTCTCTCTCTCTCTCTCTCTCTCTCTCTCTCTCTCTCTCTCTCTCTCTCTCTCTCTCTCTCTCTCTCTCTCTCTCTCTCTCTCAGTAACATATATAGCCCAAAACCAATGGTCCAGTAGAGAACTACAAGGTACAAGATGTTTTTGACTATGGAATTTTATCCCATGAACATCAGTAATTTGAGATTTTTATTTAAGATAAATTATATAGCACTAAAAGTTTCGTGAATTCTTTAGTACCACTTAAAAGAAATAAGGAATTGAATATTTATATACAATCTGTATGGTGTAAATTAAACGTATACCAATGTAACTGGATTTTCCATATTTTTATTTTATATTTCATTTATTTTACACTTTACACGGATGATAAAATATACACGTGCATATTGAAACTTATGAGTATTTTAATGTATTGTTATGCTGACACGTTAGCAGATAATTCTACAAAATTCTTAATTTAATAACTTAAATATCATACGACATTACTTCATATATATACTCCTTAAATTAACATTTAAATACACTTTAAGAAAAGGAACTATAATAATTACATATATATTGACTTGAACTTGGTTATAAAAGCAAAATAATTATATTTTTTTTATCAGTGTATTTGATCACTATAAAGACTGTGAAGGTCTCTAGAGTAACAACTGCGTAATAAGATTCAGTCAGACATATACATTTTCTAAAGTGATCATACATTTAGCCGAAATCATAAATAGTAAGCTAAAAAAAATTCCTTTACTTTTAAAATGTCTTCCTATCTCGATTTAAAAAAAAAGAAGTTAGTACTTTGTTTCTGTATAGAGATACGTACATAATAAAACAGGCATTGTTAAATTGGTATATAGAATATTTAAAGTAAAATTAACATAAATTTAACTTAACAAAAGAATAACACATGAAAAAAAATTATTAGATAATAATTATAATACATTATTAAAACTCCCTGAATGTGTATTTTTTTTTAATGTTTTACATTAATTAATATATTAAGATATTTTTATGAATTAAAAAAAAAATGAGGATATAATAATTTGGGCAGTGTGCCACAAAAATAAGTCTGTTGAAAAATGGTAGGGGGTTGTAGTTTGGGTGGGAGTAAGAAATCAAGAGACACCAAAATATGGGATGTTACATGCATTTAATGTCTTGTAATCTGTCACAAAAGATTTATTATATTATAAAACAGCAACAAAATTGTGACAAATGTCCATATATATACATATAATTCTCTCTCTCTCTCTCTCTCTCTCTCTATTTAACTCAAATATTATAACAGTAAGGTAATATGTTAGAACAAAAGATAATCTTATATATATATATATATATATATATATTATATACTTTTATTTAAATATGTATAATTCTAAAACATATGTAATCTACTTTTTCTGGTCGTGTATATACGCGTACAACTATTTTTATTTTGTAGATGTAAATATGATAAAAAGAAAACTTTATTGTCGGTAAAGAAAAATAAAATATAGTTTGAAATTTTTGTATCAGCCCACAGTCTTTGTAAGATGTTATAGTGATATGAAATACCTTTGAGAGAATTATATTCCATTATATAAGATAAGTAAAGATACAGTATAAAAACAAAACAACAATTAAAAATATATATTATGTTTGTTATAGAGAAAAGTTCTCTAAAAAATATTTTATTTTTAACTTCTAAGGCAAATTAATTAATATAAAATAATACTTGAATCAACTTCATTAGGCATATCTCCAAAATCAAGTTTTATATTGATGATTATGTTTTTTTTTTTTTTTTTAATATAATAATTTGTATTAATTCTGACGGTCATGGTGTATTAGAATCAACTTTAAAAATCCCGCAAAGAAAAATAACCTTTAAAAAAATAAGTATATTTTTTTTGTGACACTTCTTTAATGATACGGGTTATAAATTATTATTATTTTAATATATTAAAAGAACATCGCAAAAATGTCTGCCCTTAGCACCAAAATATAGTCAAATTATTTGACCTTTAATGAGGACAACTTTACATAAAATAAATACTTGCTTACCAACTAATTCATTAGTTTGATGTTTTAGGGTGCTTTTTGTGTGACAAATATCCTTATATGATTTAAATATTGATAATCCTTAATATATAAAAATAAAATAAATTCATCATAAAATTAAACAGTTGTTTTAATATATTAATATATTATATAT
This sequence comes from Ecdyonurus torrentis, assembly GCA_949318235.1. Lineage (NCBI taxonomy): Eukaryota > Metazoa > Arthropoda > Insecta > Ephemeroptera > Heptageniidae > Ecdyonurus > Ecdyonurus torrentis. Next base: position 8,903,048 of record OX439132.1, read on the forward strand.
ATTCTCTTTTTTTCATTACAAAATTATATTGTACTTATACCATATGTCTGTACGAAAATTACATTCAAATCTAAAATAAATTATGTATTATTAAATAATTGTACAATATATAACATGAAAATTTCTGTACTGCATTTTGTAAACGTAAAGTTTTCTTATACAAATTGTATACAACAGTGGAAATAAATAAATAAAGATTTTACAATTCTTAACTGTACTACATCAATGTTTAAACTATAATATTTTATTCTTATTTTTAATATTGAAAGATAAAAAATATTGCAACAACGGACTGTAGCATTATTTTTTCTACAATATGTTACTGAATAAACATTTTTTTTATACTTTTATGTATCGTTAAAATAAAATTAATATACTAAACATGCACGGTAATGAATTTTCTTTGTAACATTATTCTATTTTTATAAACAAAATTATATTGAAAGAAAATGTGAATATAATTTAAACAATCATTATTTAAACATTAAACACCTTTTCTTTTCCTTCTATAGTTTCTCATACAGCAGTTTTTTTTTCTTTTTAATAAAATTGAAATATTTTGCACACATCTATCATGATTTTTTTAATATTTGAATCATGTAAAAATTACAATAATTTATAGCCTTGAGTTTAAATAAAAGAAAAAAAAATCATAAGGGAATCTGTTCAAAATATTATTGGCATGGATTTAAAAGAAATAGTAAATGCTATTGACTAAGTATTGATTGTTTAAGAAGCTTATATCGACTTAAAATACCCTTGGCCCACTCACTTACATTTTTGGCTGTTATATTCATTATAATATATATAAGGTTTCACAAAATACCACGATTTTTTAATACTAAAAGCTACTGTAATTTTAGTAATAGATTAAATAATATAAAAAAATTGTACATTCTCCAGTTTCTTTTTGAATAATATTATTTTCTTTCGCATTGATCTTAAATATATAAGCAACCTTGAATAATTTAAAACTTCAACAACACGTTGTATAGAGTAACAAAATTGTTACATCAAGGCCTTTATTTTTCAAAGAGAAAGAGAGAAAAAAAGGTAATATTTAGAATAGTAAACAGATGACTAAATTGTTTTTGTGATACAAATTAAAATAGAATTGTGATAGGTAACGTAATAGTATATAACATTTTTGGTTGACCTTCTATAATTAAATTTTCAGTTCTATATGTTTGTCAAAAGTCGAGGAATAAAGCCTTGTTAGAGTATCACTGAGGTAAATTAAAACGTTTCAAGACTCAATAAATCTACAGTCGAAATACAATTAAAGATTTATTTCGTGATATATATATATATATATATATATATATATATATATATATATATATATATATATATATATATATATATATATATATATATATATATATATATATATATATATATATATTATATATATATATATATATATATCCGAGTATAAACCTTGGGTGATCAAAAACATAAATGAAAAACTGCAAAAAATATATTTGCTGATTATAATTTTAAGATTATTCACCACAGTAACCATAACAAAATATGTTTTCATGGCGTGTTAAAGTTTTTACTTTTGTTGACCATGACGTCGTGTTAAAAAAAAAATCAATAAAATACCAAAAAATAAAAATCGTTAGACAACAATTTTTTTTAAATATATATCTTTTATTTATCGTGCGTCAAATTTTACACGAAATAAAGTAATAACGTATATTTTTACTACAAATATATAAAAATGCAAATGAGGAACTATTTTTTTCTTTTAAATTGTCAGTCATTTGTTAGTTCATTTACTTCCTGTTTAAATGGAGGGGATAGAATTAAAATAAAAAAAGCAATATTTTCAAGGTCTACAAGATGTACTTAAATTATTCTTTAATGATATGCTTATACGTTTTTTTTTAGACTTAAGAAGGGAAAAAAAATCTTTTTACGTTAAATTAACTTATGCAATATAAAAATGTTGCAATTATAATTAAAAAATGTTATATTATATTCACTAAAGTTTTCATTTAAAATTTGAATTTTAAAATGTCTAGCTATGACAAATCTAACTATTGTTAAATATTATTTATAATTTATTTCATTTTAAATGAAGATATCGATTATTTATACAAAGTACTTAGAGTGTAATCATTCATGACCTGTTTATACACTATAAATAACTAGGTTAGTGTTAAAATACTCATTAAACTTAAATATAAGACATTAAATTTAAAAGCATCAAATAAAATATATAAGTAATATAATTATGTTTAAATAAATTTGTCTTTCTTTTTTTTTATATAAGTATTATTTAACGATGAATAAAAAAATGTGCTTACGAATATTCAAAATTATAGGTTTTAATAATTGATATAAAGTGTTGTGTAGAGATAATAGTTATGTTTTTATTATTATTATTGTTCAAGCATGATTCTGCATTAATATTATGAAAGAAAGAAAAAAAAAAAAAAAAAGCACCAAGGATAAATAATGTAAACGCATCACATATTTTTATAAGGAGTGATCGTCATGGGATAGAAAAAGGTGGTAAGAAAATCATTATCTATTGGAATCCTACGTGTGAGAGAAAAATAAATAGACTTGAAATATTCTTTAGTATTTTTATTTTCACTTTCGTTGAAGGTTCTCACACGAATTATTAATGTAAAAAGATGACCATAGTTATAAAGAGAATGAAGAGAGAGAGAGAGAGAGAGAGAGAGAGAGAAGGAATTTTGCGGGTTGAATAAACAGGAAAGGCCAGTGGTTTTACAACACGAGAAAAAATTGCAACACTGTAGAAATGTCATTTATAAAAAATAATAATTACTATAATAGTCTTTTTTTGTATGAAAAATAATAATTTTTAAAAAAAAAAGAAAGAAAAAAATGTTAACAGAGTTTTTTGATTAAAAAGTAAACAACATAATGTATATGTTTATTAAGAATTTTTAATAAGTGTAAAAACACATTCAACAACGATATTTGTGTCACTTTTTTTACCAAAGCAGACAGTATTCATATAGATATTAAAAGAAAAATTTTAGTACCTTTTTTTTTTTCAATTTCCATTAATAAACATTATTGAATAAACTATAAATAAAATGGAACAAAACGATATTAAGTTCAAAAATGTAATATATTGTAATACTTAAGTTGAAAGTGCTTTAAAACTAGAAACTAGAAAAGAGACGACAAAATAATTCAATTTTGATTCTCGTATCTATAAACTTTTGACAAAACTTCAAAGTATTATACGTCTGTCTGAAATGAATATTGTTAAAAAAAATTGTTTCTGTATATATACTTCTCTTGCATGTAAAATTAATTTCTGGTATAGTTTCGAATCCCATGCTGTCGAGTATAAATTTATATTGCAATTCTTTTGCCAATATCTTTTTCATCAAGTATTATTGAGTTATATATTAAAACAAGAGAACAATTTTTATCACTTTTAATCTAATATAGCGAAGGAACAAAGTGGAATTTGTAATTAAATTTTCTTCCATGTTCTTTCATATAATATATCTATTGATTATAGCAATAATATAATTATGTTCTTTTATTTGATCTTTTTCTACAGTATTATATATATTATAGTTTGCTCCAGTGTAAATCACTATTTTAATTTATTTATAGTTTTTTTTTTTCTGCAATTGAAAATTGAATTTATGCCAATATTGAACATAAATATATCTTTATTTTTAGTATTTTATTCATTTTGTAACAACATATATGTCTGATAACCATTGAAATTAAATTACTAACTTTTTAATCACATCTTTATCAGCTTTCAGTCTCTCTCTCTCTCTCTCTCTCTCTCTCTCTCTCTCTCTCTCTCTCTCTCTCTCTCTCTCTCTCTCTCTCTCTCTCTCTCTCTCTCTCTCTCTCTCTCTCTCTCTCTCTCTCTCTCTTCTCTCTCTTCTTACTTTTATACAAATTGCATTATAAATAACAGGTCATAAACTTAGTCCTAGAAGTAAAATAAGCACAAACACGTGTTTAGTAATAATAAGATTTGTTAGAGAGAATGAATAAGTAATTTTCATAAGTAATCCTACATAATATTTTTAATACAAAAGCTAACTTGTGTTAAAATGTATTAAATAGTTCATGAAAGCTACTGTAACAAACAAAATAATAAATTATGATAAAATAAATAAAACACGTATAAATTTATGTATGGTAACCCTCATTAAAAAATTTCTAGTCTTGGTGCAGAAGTTTCTTCAACAAAGTATTTTGAAAGATGTTTCCACAATATTAAAGGATAGAAAATTAATCAAAGCGCGTTCTCTTCCAACACCACCTCTTATTAGCTATAGCATTTGAAGCCGGTAACATCTATTAATATATTTGCCATTTCAAATTATTTTCAAAAATAAAAATTTAGTTTGATTTTACTCTGAATATATTACGAATGTGCATTAAATTTTGATTTGAACTATGACCTTCAATTTATATTATTATTATTACAGTATAGTTACATACGAAGCGCAAGCGCACAAATTAATAGAGGCGGAGTGACTTATATCTACATATTGCTCTAGGGGCGTGCACAAAATATATTACCCATGATGTAGTGATAAATAAATCTTTTAATTCATGCATGGGTTAACCTAAGATATACTTCATTCAGTGGAAAATTACTGTGCACAAAATCCGCAATTCGCAATTCCAATTTCAATAAAAAAAAAAAAAAAAACAGTAATTACAAAAGCAATACTTTTGTTACTTTATTGAAGGTTATTGTGGAAGATTTTATTGAATTAAGTTTTGTAAATAAGAAATTAAAAATCAATACATATTATTTTCAAGTTAAATAAACTTCTTTTTTATAAATTATTTATTTATTTCTGTAAATAAAAGACTAAAAAAAAAGTAAACCAATAATAGCAATAAAAATTTCTATACAAAAAAAAACTACAACACTGAAATTACATTAAAAAACGTTTTGTAATAAAATAGAAAATTGGATAGTAAAAACAGATTGCATTAAAAATAAACGGGAGAGAGAGAGAGAGAGAGAGAGAATAAAAAGCAGTGCATTTTATTACGTTTTCACGTCATGCGATTTTATCAACTACTCGTTTTGCTAATAACGCTGAAGTCATAAGATTCATTTTGTTTTGAATTCATACGAATTATGAACTGTATTTACATTCTTTGCTATTGAGACTAAATAAAGATTTAAAACTGAAATGCACTTAATTTAAAAAAACCAAGTATAAAATATGTTTGTTGCATTATCTTTTTGTGTTTTTATGAGTTAAAAAAAATGCTAAGTACAGAAACTGTTTTTTAAAATTTATTTTACGAGTAAGTTAATTTATAGAATTTAAACTTATATGATAAAAATTTTGTTTAAAAACTGAACCCGTTATTTGAGTTTAAAAATAATAAATCTTGTGATACTTTTACGTACTGTAATTGTGTGTGTGTTTTTCTAAATGTATACACATAAATTATAACACCTACTATAAAAATAAGAATGTTATATAGTGATAAAAAAAATTCCATTAAACTAAATTACATATGCAAAAATGTTGTTTATATTTAAATATATATATAGGTGAAAACTATGTTGATAGAAATTAAGTTAAGAAAGAAATTAATTTTCTTTCTCCGTCCCAAATTCCAATTCATATATACCTATACACTAAACAGTATCTGCACATTAACCTGGGTCATGAAGAGGTCAGGTCAAATTTTTGTAAGAAGGAGTTAAACAGGAAGTTGAATTTTGATATTTGACAGTGGAGAGAAGTAGCAGTGACACAATATTGAGAGAGAGAGAGAGAGAGAGAGAGAGAGAGAGAGAAGAAAGAATAAGTTGTTCTCCGGAAACACTGGTTTAGCTAAGAAAAAAACATTTACATTGCCCTAGCAATTTTTTTTTATTATAATCCAAGCAGTTTTTTCATGAGGCAAACAAAATATCATATTTTACTATAAACTAACTTTTTGTTCATTTGAATGAAAAGAAAACATACAAATGACAGACTCATGGAACTACGGAATACGGAGAAAGCTCTTACTTGTATTTAAATAGCTAGTTGTATACTAGTAATGTTTATATTTACTATGTAATTTTTTTTATATAAATAAAAAATCTAAGTATAAATTTAAGAGACTTATATACTTTGGGTTGTGTTATGTGTTAGGGTCGATGAACTAACTGGGTAGCTAAAGCTTAATGAGCCCGCACTATACATACGACCCCGCAGCTCTATGAGCAAGAGAGAGAGAGAGAGAGAGAGAGAGAGAGAGAGAGAGAGAGAGAGAGAGAGACTTTGCGGTAATCAAACCTCACTGCAAAAGTTATATACTACATTATAATAATTGTTGTTACCACTTTCACTGTCCTGTCCAATCAAACAGTAAAATATCAAGCAAATAACGTAGCAGTAAGTAGATACTGACCCGGGTTCAATTCCCTTTGCATTCACATTCTCTCTCTCTCTCTCTCTCTCTCTCTCTTCTCTCTCTCTCTCTCTCTCTCTCTCTCTCTCTCTCTCTCTCTCTACTGCATTTAAACTTTTATGACCTCCATATATACATATTCTAATCAAGTGTTTGACTTGTTTTCTCTCACTCTATTAATATAATATTTAAGAACACATGTCGTTAATTATTACATACCAATATCATTTATGTATATTACTATTATATATGAACCATAAAAAAAATCAAATTACTTTTTTTTTTCTTATCGTGTACTTAATTTAGGTTAGCATTATAATGCTAGGGGGATGCTTCTGTATATAGCATGTTATTTTATAATGAAGTCAAGTAATAACGGTATACTTATTCTCAATATGGTTTTTACTCATTAGTAAGAAACTATATTATAAATTATATATATGTGGAGATTAATATCCTCTATATAGCAAATTATATTTTATTTACCATCACGATTTTGTGTGGTTATATACAAAAAGGCTTTGGGATTATAGTGGATAATATAATAGCTTTATTTACTATAATTTTCAAACAGTAAATAAATAATATATATATATATATATATATATATATATATATATATATATATATATATATATATATATATATATATATATATAATACTACAAAATTTAATTTTTTCATTATGATGTAAATGAATATTTCAGTTAAGTGAAGTGTAAAATCCTTTACACACATGTTTTTTTTATTACGTTATAGAGAGAAAAGAGAAATTTTATTTATTTTAATTTTTAAATTAAAAGTTCTTTTGTATTTAAACTCTACACTAAAACACACGCAATATTAAAAAATAACGTATATTTACACGTTATTGCTCATTAGTTTAAAATAAAAAGGAATGTACAGTAAAAAAATATTGAAATAGTATAACATTTTAATCATTCGTTCATATAAAAGCTTATTAAAATCGTTTTCAGTCTGTGATTAATACAATCAACCCTTTCAATTAATAATAATAAAAAAGAGATACAATTTTCAAATTAACAATGATTTGATGTGAATATTTTGTATAAATTTTTAACTCCATATATAACAAGATTAACAACTCGTCGAAAGATATAATATATTTATTGTTGACTGATTTCACTATACTCGTAATTATTTATACGCCAATGAGCTTAACTATGTTCAATAATGATAATAAAGGATTAATAACAAAATCCCTCTTGTTAATATGTATCGTAATTATATTTTACTGAACTTATTTACATGCGAGTACTAACACTAACCTGTGAGGTGTGCTATATTAATATTTGAAAGAAGAAAATTATTTACTCAATCATCATAATGTTTCACCTTGAACAAGGTCGTATTTTCAAAGTAATAATTATCACATTATATACTTATAATTATTTACAATACTTTACAGTTCAATTGAATTGCTAATTTGAGCAAATAGGGCAGTTTTTTTATATAGTTTGATATTTACTTTCATTTTTACAGTTGAGGTGTGTCCATGAGTTATATAATTTTCACTTATTTTGTCATTAAAGAAATATAAAAAAATTGAGAAAATATTCTTATCTGTAAGAGGTCAATGAATCTATATATAAATAAGAAGTGTTATTGATTTTTATAATTTTCAATACAATATTAAACAATTTCTCTGTAAATAATGCAATTTATGAAGTAATATTTGTAATTATATTTTGCAGGTGATGAAAAAAAAAAAAAAAAAAAAAAGTTCACTAAGTATTTTATAAAAATTTAATTTGAACTATTAGTTTTACTAGATAATTGATGGGAAAAAAAATAGAATACAAGTCCAAACATGAAAATACAACAAAAACGCTACGTTCAAAATTATTAAACACAACAAAATTATATATATAAAAAGATGTAAAGAATAATTTTATCATTTAATTTTAAAGGGTGAGGGCGAAAAAAAATCTCAGATGACTTAAGAGTTTTTGATAAAAATGACGTCATTATTAACCTTGGTTGATTAAAAAGGTTCACTGACATTTATTTATCAAATATATATTTTTCAATGTGACATCATGTGTAAGCGGTGGGTCATAATAAAGGATTTTTATTTAAATAATTAAATTTTATGTTTGTTTTATAATAATAATAAGTTTTTAAATAAGAGAGAAATAAATACTATATTCTCTTGTCTGTCGTCGCTGTTGATGAAGCTTGTCATGTCATAGCCATACTTTAAACAAACACCTGCGTTTGATAGAAGAAACAAGAGTGATATTATTAAATGATAAACTCTTCTGACCATTCAGGAAAAAAAAAAAAAAAAAAAAAAAAGGGATAAAACTTTTATTTTATATTTTCAGTTGCAATAAATGTTTGTATTTTTACTTTATGTCATGGGTATATTTTATACCAATAATAAAAAATTATATTTGTTACATAGAATACCGGGAAAATCCTTTGATACCCTTAGAATGTTCGTTGTGCTTTAAATTTTAATAAACTGTTCAAAGAAATATACTTCGTTAGAATTTTTTTTTAATGAAATACTTTTTCAATGGTATTGCTAAACGATTACCAATATGCATTAATCAATAAATTAAAAGAGTTGTTGAGTATGCAAAAAAAAAAAAAAAAAAAAAAAAAAAAGGTTCCCGGATCGCTGACCGAGATGTCTGCTACCACATTGCACTTACAAACTCTCGTCCGACTTGAGTTTCAAAAGTCACAAGCGCGATAATAACAACAACAAACAAGTTATGAAGACTGTGTGGCATTTAGAAGATATAAAAATTATATTGCAACTTGCATGCATAAGTGGAAGGAAGAGGAGGTGCATTCACATGAACTCTATATTCTAAAGATTATCATAATATTTCTGAACGAAGTGTAGTATACATAGTGAAGATTGAAATTTTAATAACGTCTACTGCTTCATATTTAACTGATATTTATGATCAATATTATAGTTTGCAAATAATCTGAAGAAGTAAAAAGTTTCATCGTAACGTATTATTGACTGGTACACAAAACTAAATTGGCACATTTGAAGTTTAACTTCTGAGTACTTCCAACTGCTTGAATTCTACATTATCTTCTTTCTCATATTTTCCACATATTGTATACACACGTATGTGATAATATATTTTACCATTCAAATTCTCGCGCTTAAATTTGCTTAAATTTATGAGAAAACACGTACTGAGTTTAAATGGTAAAATATATTGACTGCTTATGTTTACTCAAAATGCGGAAAAGGAAGTGGCCGGAAAAGGAAACCACGTGACGGTAAAAGTGGGAGGTAGCTCAGGCCTAGCTTGCTGCTGGCACCAACTTTCCTTCCACTTTTACCGTCACGTGGTTTCCTTTTCCGGTCACTTCCTTTTCCGCATTTTGAGTAAACATAAGCAGCCATTATTACAATCCTGTGTACTTAACGCTTTTTTTTTTTTTTTTTTTTTTCATTATTATTATTTTTGTTTTTACATAAAAGAATAACCTAAAATAACATTGAAAATATGGCATACAAATTTTTGAAGGGTAGTACAGGCGGTTTATAAATTGTATAAAAACCAAGATTTTATAGGTTTATGATCTATACTTTATAGTTCATAATTCGAATAGAAAATTTTGAATTCACAACACAAATTTGAAATGCTCGTGTAACCTTGACTTTAGATTTCAGACAATAATTATTATTTTATATTACATATATGAATGACGTCACTGTGCAACTGGGTATTTAAAATAAACATATTTTATATCCAGTGTCATGTTAATAGCAAATTACTCTACGTAAAAACTCATTGCAACCAACACACTCAGATAAAAAAAAAATACCAACAACAAATATGTCAAAGCTTTTTTTATTATTATTATTATTTTTTTTTGTTATTCATTACAAATTTATCTCTATGTTATGAATAAATTAATTAAAATATATAATATAAATTTTAATACAAATATTAATGAAGGTTACTCATGTATACTATTACAAAATAATTAAATTTTATTCTCTTTATAATTCATTAAATAGTTCGTATAGGTTAATATTAAAATTGTTAACATATTAATACAATATAATAATGTTTTAAATTTCAATTAATTTTATAATTGATTACAAATTTTACAAAAAATTAATATTATTGTTGTAATTTTTATCACAATATGTCACAAGGAATCAATAACTTCAAATTAAACTAAATTTTATTTTTCATATAAGTTCTTTACATCATATATGACATAGAATAATTTTTATTGTTTTTATGAATGATTTTCTTTATCTTTAAATAAATAGTAATAAAAATATGAAATAAAATATTATGAGAGTATTTTGTGCGGCGTGAAATTACAAGTAAGAGCTGTATATAAGTATGATAGGTAAGGAAAAAAAAAAAAAAAAAAAAAAGGTAACCATACAATATAATAAATCTTTCTCTTTGCTTTTATATCGTTTCTTTAGATAAAATGCTACATAACAATACATCAAATATTATTACCAACAAAATTGCTTGCAATTACATTAAAATGCTTACAAATCACACATAAAATATCTTCCTTTTTTTTTTCTGCAAACATATATAATGTATCATTGATATTTTGATCCCATTTTATTTATAACTATAAACGTTTTTATTGTTGTATAAAACTTTTTTTTTTTTTTTTTTTTTTAATGTGAAACATTTTTCGTGCCACTTTTATTCATGCTGTGCTAATAGCTCAAACGATATAAAAGGTGTTTAATTTTTTTTTTCTTTTTACTCTTTATTATTACTGTAAAAAACCTTTATAGTAACGTCAGATATTTTGGTCGAATTAAATGTTATATTTCTTTTCATGTTTTTAACTTTTCAATATAGACATCAAGTTTCTGTAATATTTTTATAAAAAATATAAAAAAAACTTCAAAGAAAAAGTAATCATCACAACATTTTTTTTTCTTTCTTTTTTTCGAGATAAAAGATTCTGAAAAATCACAATGATGTATAAAAGAAAATTGAAGCAGTTTTAGATAAAGCAATTTCTCTCACCTCCCACCCATTTTATTTAAGTAAAGTACCTTTAGAAAACGACAAAATAAAAATCCAATTTGATAAAAAGGCATCACAAGAAGTGTTTTTAATAGTTTTTCAAGAAAGATTACTTTCATATAATATGTATACTGTATATGTACTATATGTATATATATATATATATATATATATATATATATATATATATATATATATATATATATATATATATATATATATATATATATATATATATATATATATATATATATATATATATATATATATATATATATATATATAAATAATATATATAAATATATATATATATTATATATATACACACATTACACATATTGATGTATCTGAAAAATATCACATTTAAACTTGTTTACATTTTAAATAACTAAAACGTAAATTATAATGAAACTGTGTGTTATGCGGGTATTTCTATTAATCATTCTGCATATTATAGAAGAAATTGTAACACATTAATTTACATATTTTTTTAATTACAATAAAAAAAAAATGATGACTGTATTCGTTGAGTAAAAGAGACAAAAATAAATTGCCAAGAGTAAGAAGAAAAAAAAAAAAAAAAAGTATGCGATGCAAAACTTGTTTCAAAAATGTTGTAATATTTTGACATTTCGTTGAATATAAAATTTTTATTGTATTTTCATCACGAAAATATAAAATTATTATTATTAATTTTTAATAATGAGCAATACATCCTGTGTAAGTTTTGTTACTTAAATGGTATGAATTCCATTTTTGGGATGATGGTATACTGTATAAAGTCCCCCAGACTATTATTATTATCATTATACCTCATATAAGTAAGTGTTGCAAGGAGTAAAATATTAAAAATTTCTGTCATACTTTTTTTTTCTTTTTTGCTGTATGCAAATAATTACTCATGTTTTAACACAAATAATTTCGGAGTCTTAAATATTTTTTTAAAACATTCTGAAAGTTTGTGTTATAATATTGCAATGAATCGTGGTTTTGTTGTGATGCAGTGGATAAATCTCTCTCTCTCTCTCTCTCTCTCTCTCTCTCTCTCTCTCTCTCTCTCTCTCTCTCTCTCTCTCTCTCTCTCTCTCTCTCTCTCTCTCTCTCTCTCTCTCTCTCTCTCTCTCTCTCTCTCTCTCTCTCTCTCTCTCTCTCTCTCTCTCTCTCTCTCACACACACACACACACACACACACACACACACACACACACACACACACACACACACACACACACACACACACACACACACACACACACACACACACACACACACACACACACACACACACACACACTCACACTCTCTCATTCCCTCTTTAATAAAAATTGTAACGTTGACACTTAGGTTAATGAGATTAAGAGTATGTATCAGCGAAATGAATATATGTGCATTAACCTTGAGATAAATTAAATTAATGAAAAAAAACTTTTAAAATTAATTAATATAATAAAGAAACTATCAATTATGAAGTGTATATAAATTAATTACTCAATTTATCATCTATTTTTTTTTGAAGGTTATTTTAATTGAATGTAGGCTTCAATATTATGAAATATATCCATCATCATACCACATTTCGTAATATGTTTCATATTAAATTAATTTTTTTATGATGCATTTAATACAAGGATGTAAAAAGTGTAATTGATTGGTAATAATTAAAGTATTGTTTGAATACACAACTTTTCAATTGATTTCAGTACTTTTGCATTTTCTTCTTTTTATGAACATTTTAGCACCATGGTGAATATATAGAAATTGTAGTTAACTCAAATATAATCAAGAATAGATCTTACATGATAAAGCTCCTTTCCATACTCTATTTTTGGACTAATTTTTCCTTCTTCTAATTGTTGAAATTTTGAATAAATCAAACATTTTTAATACATTACTTATTTTCTGTTTTAGATTTTAAAAATGATTTTATTTTCATAAAGGTGCATTTACATAATAATAATAATATTGATTTATTAAGCAAGAAAATTTTATAGACAATATACAGTCAAGTTACAAAACATTAAAAAGGACAATTAAAAAGGCAAAGCCCATCAGGTTAATTATCCATAAAAGTAAAAAAAAAAGAGGTTAAAATACAACAGATTAGACATTATACATGTTTTTGAAACAAAGCTGCTGACATATCTTTCATGTTACAATTTAATTTATTATAAATATTATATGAACCAACGCTTCTAGGAAAAAACGAATCATTATAATAGTTGACATTGATTCTAGGTACAATAAACTCAGTAGAGTCGCTATTTCGCAATCTGGTGGATTTAGATCTAATAGCAACCCTGTTAGCTGAGAATACAGGAAAATCGATCATACAAATCGATCAAATATCATATATACGTTTTGTTGTTGTAACTTCGAGTAGATAAATAATTTGCTCTATTTAAAACAATCTATTTAACAGTTGGGTGCTCAAAGTCACAACAGAGAAATGAATATGCACACCATAAGATATTATTAAGATTTATTGAACTAAATACTTTTGAAGAATGTAAATTTATTATTTATTTCTATACATTCCAAAATATATATAAACAAAAAGATATAGTGTGAAATGAGCTCACATATTCATTTACAGTTATAGTACATAGTAACTTATTTGCATAGTAACTTTGCACAGCAAAATAATTATTGCCGTGTAAAACAATGTTGCACATAAGATACAACTAATAAATGAATTATAGTTATTTGAAATGCACCTTAATAGCTGAATTCTTTAAACTGAATACAGCTCAACTCACAGTTCAATTCAGATAATTTAATTTTGGTGTTAATTTGTTCTCATAACCAATAATAAAAAAATATTTATAATAGTTACTTTACATTTAACTGACATCAAGGTTATAATTATGACAACATTGTAATGACGTAATAATTTTATTATTTAAACAGATGTCAATTTTAAATCACTACTTATTATAATTCTCTATATATGAGAGTAATCTTTATTAAGCATCTTATATATTGAGTTATATATAAAAAAGCTGGTCCTATTATATTATTAAGTGAAAAAAATTAATAATGGTTTCTTTTCTTATTGTTATTTTTTTTTGTATGTGTGTGTATTGTGATAGAGTAAGTACAGTAGAAGGTACGTAATTAGGTACTTGGTTTGTTTAACGCTTTATATTTTTATTTGTGGCTTTGCAAAATGCTGCTGTAAGCTCTGTACACAATAGCCGGAACTTTGCTTTTGAATGCAGTACCTTGAATGGTAATGATTATAATAGATTTTTTTTGTGTGTGTATGTGTGTGAACGTATATGTATATATATATACAATACATATACACATAAGATGTATTAAAGAGGCGTTGTAATGTAAAAATTATATTTATATAATATTCAATACTGCGTACAGTACTTTAATAATAATTGCATTTCAAATAATCCAACGCAATTATACTTCTGCCGTCATTAACAGGAAGTTTATTTTATTATTTTTTTTTTGTCTTAATTTTATTATATTAGTTATATTTACGCATAGATACAGAATAATGCAACGGTCAATATAAGTATGTATAACCTTAAATTTATTAATCATTTAAATGCTAATAAAATTTCATTTTTTATGTTATACGTTGATTTTATAATTTAAATACTTTGGACCTAAATTCCAATACTATATTAAACAAAATTCCATTAACATATTATAGTAACAGTTTTAGAAAATTCTTTAATGTGAGAAAATAATATATAAGCATATTTCACATATTTTACTATAGCTATTAATCAGTATATTGATTATATATAGTAAATAATTATTAATATAAAGAAAATTTTCATTTCATAATAACTTGCATGTTTAATAAAATACAGCTTGTTATAATTTATATTAAAAATAAAATATATTTTTACTATTAGTGTTTCTTCAAGTATTATAATATAATATCATTTTTTTTCCTTGATCTTAAGTTAAGAATAAATCATATAATTGTACAATAATATAAAATGGTCTCACTATATATATTTATGTAAGTGTTGGTATGGCCGTGGCCTAGACCTATTCAGATAAATAATATACATATTATTATGTATGTATAGTATGTGACCCAGACATTATTAAATTGACCTCTCTACTTATATTTTCTAAACTTTATATATGAGTACATTATTCACATCATCATAGAACTTAACTATCTTCAATAATAAGAAGTACGTAAACGTGACTGAATTGACTACACATGTCTTCTTTTGACTTACAAAGTGTGTGTATATGTGTGTGTTTGTATGTGTATGTACAGAGAGAGAGAGAGAGAGAGAGAGAGAGAGAGAGAGAAGATAGAGACCATCAGCTGGTTTGGCAAATATCCATACTATATTTCATTTCATAACTTATTATACCTTGAAGTTATATAAAGATGATTCGGTTGAAGAAATCACAGAAAATTATATGACTTGAAAATTTACTTTTGTCTCTTTCGTATTTCTATTTTATTTTTATAATAAATTTTTATAAAGTAGGTATCAAATATGCTGACTAAAAGTTTTTGATATTATAGAATACATAAAGATGACTAGCAGACTGCAAAATACTTTGACTTCTAAAATGAGTTGAAAAAAAAAAAAAAAAAAAAAAAAAAAAAAAAAACTGAAAACAAATCAGCGATGTTGTAAATTGAATTCTGTATAAAAACAAAACTGCATATCAAAATTTCCTTAATTTAAGCTATTTTACCGTAATTTTATTTTTTATTTTTTGAAATATTTTCTAAATAATAGCAAACTCTTCTTGTACGTGTATACACTTTCATTAATATTTTAATTATACTGCATTGCACTAAAATTTTATTCCTTTTTAAGTATATGAGTTATAATTGTACGCAAGGATAAACCTTGAATTGTACGTATATTATCTATATGAAAATTGATTTTTTGCTTTTAAATTATTCATATGATTTAAATGTCACGAAAATTTCAATTTGCATATCAAGCAATATAATGTTTACAAATGAAATTTTAATCAATATAAAATAAAATAATACAAAAGCCCTAAATTTACATATATAACACTAACCTATGAAATAGATTGTGTTAGTATGTTTATAGGGTATAAAAAAAAAAAAGAAGTAGGAGGAGAAGGAGGAGGAAAATAAAGTACAATTTTTTATATCGATCAAAGAAATAATATTATTTTATTCTAGGTAAACGTTTAAAATAATGATGAAAGTTAAACATGCATTCTATATTTATTGTTTTTTTTTTATAGCAACGACCCTACATAAACCTACAAAATGAACTTGCCCTTGAACTTGAAAAATGTACTCTATATTACAAACTATTATAATAAATAATACAAAGAATAATTTGTAACTATTACAAAATTATTAAAATAATTAACATTGTATTCTAGTTTTATGATGGAAAAAAAGGGTAATAAAAAAGAAAGAAATAATGTTGAGTAATTCTATAAGGACAGGTAAAGGACATATTTGATATTATTTGAACACCCATGCACCATATAGAGAGTATACATCAATTTTAAAAGTGCACTTATCATAAAGCTGCATGGTATTTTAATTGGAATTATTTATACCATAAAAGGACAAATTCTATTAGTAAGAGTTTACTTAAAAATTAATGCATCACGTACACGAAATATCGACCATGAAGTATATTATAATAGCACCCTACCGTGGGTTTTATTTATTTATTGTGTACTTTGTTTTTACGTTATTTCGACATTTCTTTAGTAACTAGTGCAATGTAAGTGCGCAATACATGGAGAAATGGAAGGAAAAAAAATAAAATGTAATAATATAAGTTTTTTTTAACTATTTTAAAAGTGTATGTAATTCATATTTTTATTATACTATTTTATGATGGTTATTTTAGAAAATGTTTAAGAGTATTTTCATGTATTTTATATTTATTTCTATTGCACATGCATGTTAAAATAATAATAAGAAAAATGCATGCTACTTAAAATAATTAAAAAAAAAACTTGTTTATTTTAATATTTAATTTAATACTTATAAGTACGGAAAAGAAGCATTTTTTTTTTAAATTTTTAATGAGAGAAATATAATTCTTTTCTTGCAAGAAAAATTGATTTACGAGAATGTTTGAAAATAAAATAAAAATTAACAAAAATTCATTTTATCTATAATTTATGGTAGCAACTGTATACAGTATTATACGCTTCTAAAAATAAAAAATAAAAAAATATATAAAAAAAAGTATTAAAAATCTTATTCTATTCAAACTTTGCCTTTAGGTTAGCATAATATCGTGTAAAATGTAACTTGAACATGAAATAATAATAATAATAATCTACATTTTCAAATATTCAGTAAATTCACATCCCCCTGGCTATAAAATCAAAGTCATATTTTACTTTTTATTCTGTAACATATTCGTGTCTTACCGTTCTTTTATATATATTTAAGGGTGTGGGTAGTTTTTTTTTTTTTTTTTTTGGTACAATCCATGTGTAGTTGATTCTTACCTAAAAACAAAAGAAATAAAAAAACGTTAGAGAACTGAACAAATATTGCTGTAAGCTATATAGAGAAAAAATATGAAAAATGTTTATGTACTCAGCATATAAGCTAGAGGTAATTTTTTTTATGAATATTATACTTTGGCATTTCACTTAAAAAAAAGTCAATTTTGATTTAGAGTATGAGAAAAAAAATCACA
The DNA here is from genome assembly GCA_949318235.1 of Ecdyonurus torrentis. NCBI lineage: Eukaryota > Metazoa > Arthropoda > Insecta > Ephemeroptera > Heptageniidae > Ecdyonurus > Ecdyonurus torrentis. The sequence continues at coordinate 8,921,118 of OX439132.1, forward strand.
GACAAATTGTCAAGAAAACTGAGCATACATATATCATTAAAAAAGTTTATAATATTGTAACATAAAAAGTTATCTTTATGAATCAGACATTCAAGACTTTTATTTCTAACTCATTACTAAAAAGACAAAATTCTTTTACAAACAATTTAGTGGCCATTGACTTTGAAAAACCATTTTGTATAATTAGATAAACAAGTACTTTATTTTAATTAAACATACGTCTTACAAATGTTTTTATACTTATTCATTAGATGTGAAATCACAAACTTTTTGCAAGTTTTAAGAGGAGAGAGAGAGAGAGAGAGAGAGAGAGAGAGAGAGAGAGAAAATCATCACATATATGCAATAAAATTTAAATTCTGGCGTTTGTTAAGTAGTATTTAGTTTTCTTTAAGACTTGCTAGTGTATAAATGATGTTTAAACGCTGAGGGCAAAAGGCCAAGCAGCAAGCAAGCAAAAGAAAAAGAAACAGAAAAGAAGAAGAAGAAGCAAAGGCAAAGCATCAAGCTCAAAAAGCAAAATGAAGATCGTATAGCGTGCACATAGCTTCTTCATCTTTATAAAACGTTACATCTTCTCTGGCTATAATAAGAGCAATGCTGCAGCTTTGCTTTGCCTTGCTCTGTCGCTTTACACTTTTTTAGTTCTAGCTATACACTTCGGTCACTGAACCACAAACCCTGACCCCATAATTCATTAATTTTCCTATCAAAATAAGAAATCTTTACAAATATTTTTTTATATATATATTTTTGCAGCAAAACTTTTATGTAATGTCTGAAGTCTGAACTGAATGTGTATGTGAAACATTTTGTTTTCTTAATAACTTAAATGAAAAAGTTAGGAAAAGTATTTTTATGTTATTCTGCAAGTTTTTATGTTAACGTATATATGTATTTTTTTTTTTGTAAAATATAGTAAATAGAGTTAAAAAAAATTTGAATATATATTTTTTTTAGTTCGGTAAACGTTATTATAAAAATTTATTCTATTGATTAGGATTATTTCTGATTACATATTTCAATCACATTTTCAGTATCTAACGAGTGATTCTTAAAACCAACAGCATGCATGCGAAAACTATTTAGCATGCTCTTCCACCCAGCATATAAATAAATTTACGGTATAGAATCGATAAGAGTTTCTTATAAATAAATAATAAATTTTCACTGTAATTTATTTATATTCACTTTTTATTTCTGTTAAAAATGAAAAAATCAATAATACGTACATTCATTATATTTTCATCGGTTTTAAATTACTTAATAAATAACCTATTAAAGTAATTTTATAAATTATGAATCTGGTTTTAATAGAATTTTTATGTAAAAAAAATGCATTAAATAAATTAATAAAGTAGTTAAATATTAATGATAAAAGACTTTAAAGGTTACAGTACAATATTATTATAACTGTGACGTAGTAAATTATATATATATATATATAAACGTTGTGCAATAAATGCACGCTTTAATAAATCTTATCTTGGAAAACTAACATTATATTTTATCAGTTCAGGAAAAATATTTTCCACATAGATGCAGCAATATAATGCGCAACCATGATGAAGTTTTATTAAATGCACTTTACGTGACCAAAATAATAATAATATTAATAGATCTTATATTTTAAATGTCAAAAATATGAAGCAAGAACAAAAAAATATTTCTCAATTTTGATACAATGTCACAGAGTAATAAAAATGTTTCATATAGTATATTTATAAAATATACAAAAATAAACATAAAAGCAATTTCAGAATTACGTATTGTTGTTTTAGGAAATTAACTTCCATACAAGGAAATTTAGAAGGAAATTATTTTCGCAATTAATTCCGAATATAAAATGCTCTTCTCTTATGAGATGTTTGAAAAGGATATGACGTCACAAAAGTGATGATGTAAATCACGGAAAACCCATATTAATGCACATGCAACTTTTTATTATTATTATTTTGTTAGCATGAAACTGCAGTTTCTCGTATATAAATGAATTTTATTTCTTTATGTATTTCAGAATTTGTACCAAAAGTACTTCGTTATCTTGAAGAAGAAGAAGAAGAAAAAAAAAAGGCATTTTATTAAAAGCCTTTCAATTGTAACAAGAATAAAAATAAATAAAATCAAATAGTCATATCAATAAAAAAATTATGAGATATAAAACAATATAATAAACCTTAACATTGCACAATTATTTTGCGATGATTATGAAATCAATCATTTGTAAAATTATTATAGTTATCAAACTAAATAAGATAAAAACATTTTAAAGTCACATGTTTAGTGGCTCACAAGCTTACAAGATTTTTCTTTCTTTCTTTAACTTTATCTCTGTGCGATTTTTGTTGTGTGTGGGCCTCGGCATTTTTTTTTTTTTTTTTTTTTTTTTTTTTTTTTTTTTTTGCGGTCACGAACTATAAATAAAATAGTAAAGCCAAGTTGCGTACTTTGCTTTGCTTTTTTTTTTTATTTTTTTTTTTTTCCCTTTAGATCAACGCGCCTTCTGTTTTTTTCAGATAAGAATAAAAGCGAACGAACGCAGGAGTGGTTTATAAATCTGTATGTGTTTATATATATATATGTATATATATATATATATATATATATATATATATATATATATATATATATATATATATATATATATATATATATATATATATATATAGATATATATATATATATATATATAAAATATGATATACAACTAGTATAGTAGTGTAGAAACTAACCTTGGCATTGGTACTAGATCTGCACGAAATATGTGGGATGAATGTCAGAGATTAAAAAAATATATATTGTCATTTTTATATACTGATAAAGTTGGACCATAAATTTGTGAATATAAAATATTATCTGTATGTTGCTTAAATAAAAAGAACATTTTGATCATCAAAGTAAATATTGCCTATTTATAATTAAGAAAGATGCATTTTTACCTGCAATACCTGCATTATACAAAAGTAGGATTACAGTCATTTCATGGCTCATTAATTTCTATTCATTTGAAGATCGTGCATAAATACAGTAAACTAAACTTATATTATTTGTATAATGACAATATCACAGGTTGTTTTTGAAGCGACGCTAAAATTATATAAATTTAAAAATATTATGATATTATTATTATTATTCATTTCAAATGTATTAATTTGAAATTCAGAAATTACTTATAATATTCAGGTTCATAACATTCATAGAAAAGTCAACGTCATATATGTGAGCACGAAATAACATAGGCCTGTATGGAAAAATTACACATTTTGCCAGTTTAAAAATAATTATAGCAATAATTTGTGAGAGAATTGATGCTATTAACAGGTTGAATTAGGTTTTCAAATAATAATAACAAAAAATTAACGTATTTTCTTAAGAAAATAGCCAAAAACCACGTTTGTCCTATGCTGAGCAATGTATTTCATTGTTCCAGTATGGCGTCGAAGCGCATTCATTCAGTATGACGTCATGTGCATTCACCCTATAGTTTCTACTACAATGCATGAGATACAATACTATACAATACATTATGATATGTTATTAGTATTACTATTACTTTTTTTTAATTATAAATAAAGTTATGATAAAATATTTTTTTATGCAATTGAAATCGTGACTTACAAATTAAATTTGAAATGAAAGAAAACATAAAACAAAATTACATTATAAGTAATTGGTGCTATAAAAGAGAGTATATATATATATATATATATATATATATATATATATATATATATATATATATATATATATATATATATATATATATATATATATTATATAACATTTAAACTGTAAGATGCAACAAGAAAATTAATTTGAGTGATAAATAACTGACTTTCAAGACAGATATTAATTTTTTATCACTTTTGTCATGGCGTAATGCCAAAAACACATGTAAAGTAAGAAAAATATATTTTTTAACAGTTTAATTTTTTCAATTACGCTAATCATCGTATGAATTCTCTACTAAATAGATTTTTAATATCTTTATACCATTAAGTTTAAGGGGATTTAACATTCTAAAAATTAATGTAAAAGTTTTAAGTAAAAAACATTTTTATACAACACAGCATATAGATCACTATAATAGACTAGTTTTTCTATTTTTCTGGCATTTTTTTAAAATAGAAAGAACGTACATTAATACTTTAAGAAACTTATTGGTAAAAGCAATGTTCTCAAATAACATATAGATAGAAAAGAAAGATAATTTGTAAAATTGACAAATTTTTACTTTGAATAAAATTAATTATACTTTTACACACACGTCTTTTAAATATAGATATTGTGATTGATTTTGACATATTGAAATAAAAAACAAATATAAAAACATATGACGTGAAATACTATTTTAAAATGTCAACTTATAAAACATTTTACTGAAAGAGAAGGAGAGAGAGAGAGAGAGAGAGAGAGAGAGAGAGAGAGAGAGAGAGAGAACATTTATAAATGAACAAAAACAACAACAACAAAAGATTTCTTTCAATTTACGTCATTTTATGCATAAATTAAAATCAACGAGACGAAAAAATAATAATAATAAAATGATTGTCCACTTTATATATAAAAAGACAAGCATTGAGTTAAAAAAAAAGTTTTCAATAAAGATGGCGACGAGGCGAAATTTTCTTAAAAATAGCACGTGGTTTTGTTGCGTGTCAAGGGCCTAATATATACAACTTCGTATATATGTATTCTATACCTGCCTGCGTTGAAGAGATGTTCAGTTTCTTCTCTATCTAAATATACATATTCATTTCAAGGACCGCAAGCTTGAAGTGTAAACTTGGGGGTCACTCCCACCGTTAAAGTCTGGCTAGCTCGCCTCCGCAAAAACTTATAGATCTGTTCGTAAAAAAAAAAAATTATATGAAATAACTGACCTCCCTGTGTGCATAGAAAATTATAAATATCCCTTTTTTACGGTTTTTATATTAAAAATAAGAAATTGTTATATATTTGTAATCAATTAACCATGTAATAATAAAGCTGCAAAAACTTACTATTCCTGACTGAATTACATAATATTGTATTGCATACACAAAATAAATAAGCAATTACGAACGATCTATATATGTAATGAAATTTCAAGTTAAATTATCTAAATTATTCAAAGTTGTTATTAAGTTCTATATGTAAAGAGAATATTAAATTATATACTGAATTTGAATCTAATTAATGTTTAATTGATTGATTTAGATGTTTAATTGATTTTCTAGATTTGTAATCAACATTTCATTAAGAGTTCCATTAAGCTGATTGCTTTGAAGTAAATAGCATAAAGGAAATTAATTTATTACAAATATACTTATGTATACCATAATTAATAATTATAAAAAAAAAGATCAGTTATTACAAAAATATATTTTAAGTTTATAACATTAAAAATTACTATCATATAGTTTGTGTTTTTTCTTATATGAATATTCATATTGCAACATATTTTATATGGGTGTGGAGTACCATATTATTTTAAATTTACATATATGATTATAGTATAAAGAAAATTATATGCGAGTAAATCGTGTAAGTAAGTACAGAACGGAATTACGAACAGAGTTAAAACAAATTCACGTCTTTGGCATTTCCGCTAAAGCAAAAGCAGCATAGAGAAGAGAGAGAGAGAGAGAGAGAGAGAGAGAGAGAGAGAGAGAGAGAATCAACGTCACAGTTTGTTAGTTAGTATAAAACAGCCCCTCACAACTGCTGTGTCTTAAAACCTACTGACTCAGTAACCTTAACACAATAATAACGTGTAAAAAAACCAACCTACCTAACCTTGACGTATATATTTATACCCTCTTACAATAAAATAAGAACATATTTCAAAAATATTTGAAATGGAAATTAATATACGATGATAAAAATCAAGGTTTTATATTTCTAAATGTTAAAATATATATAGAAAAATAAAAAAAATAAAAATAAAAAAAATATTTACTCTAACAGAAAAGTTTAATTTTAGATTATATTAAAAATAACAAAACAAAAAAATCGTACCGTCGCTGGTTTTTAAATTGAGATTTTATAAATTTAATTTAAAATTGTTTGGTATAAATGTTGAAAAATCGTTGAAATTAAATTTTACTAAAGCTTTGGATTTTATTGAAGTAAATAACGTTATATTAAATCCCCCCTCTTTTTTTTACGTTTCATAAATTCATTTAAGTTACATTTGCTTTTAATGTGTAAATTAGATTTTACTTCATGTAGAATTTACTCCCGGCACATGTATTTTTTTTTTTACTTCCTTATTTCAAGCACTTTGTACAAAACATTTCACATTTTTCTTGTTTTACAATTTACGCTTCACTCTTCACTTATTCAATTGAGAACAATTTGCAAGTACGACTTACGATTAACTTTTTTTTCTTCTTTTTTTTCCCACTTCTTATTTTAACTTTACGTATAATGTTTATACAATAAATATTTCAAAATTTATTACACGAGCTTTTTTTTTAATCTTAATAATATATCAAATTAATACAAAATGAATACTTTAATTTTGATTAATAATTCCATCATTGTTTTCAAAGTTCTATAATATACAAAGTTATGTATAATAGAGCACGTGAACAATTTATTATACATAAAAGTATAACTTATATACTTTATACTTATAGAATAATAATATGGTATAAACTATTATATGAAATTTCAACATTCTCTCATATATGTATATATAATTTGTATATAACGTAATAATTAATGTAATAATAATTAAAAGCAGTATAACAATTACTTGTTAATTACTTTCTTAATTGCAATAATACTCATTCATTTCATTTTAATATAAAGTAATCAAATATGTTTTTTTTAAATGGTATACAGTAATGCAGTTTTTTTTTTTTTTTTTTTTTTTGTAAAAGAAAGGAATGAATAAAATAAAAGGGCTTATTTCTTTAAAGTTTTATATCATATTAAAAATACAATCCAGTGTACTTAAGGTTATATAATATATATATATATATATATATATATATATATATATATATATATATATATATATATATATATATATATATATATATATATATACACGTTGTATGTACATACTTAGGTTATATGCCAAGAGCTATGTATATACAATACTCGTGGGAGCTCTAAATTGTATACTCTGCACACTACATACGTGCAATATATATTATAAGAAAACTACAATACAGGTACTATGCATAATGCAATATACAATATGTATACCAACTTTAACGTTATAATACCACTTCTTTCTAACTATAAAAGTATTCTAGAATATTTAACACTACATAAATTTATATATTATGAAATGTTATTAAAAAAAAAAGTAAACTGTTTTACGTTAATAAGTATATAATGTAAAAATAATCTATTCACACTTAATTTTTTTTAGTCGGTTTAAGAAAGCGAAAGAAAAATATATGTAGAATTTTTTTTTAATATTTGTTGAAGTGAATATTTAATTTAAACTTCATATTCACTTACCCAACAACTTTTTTAAAATGCAGAAATAAAAATGTTTTTTCCCCTTTCTTTTCTTATCAAGTATGCTAAAGTATTTTTTTAAACTCCCTTGCTATTTCATTCTTTGTACTAAAAAAAATATTTTTATAATATTTGAAGTTCACAGTGTATAAATTTTTTGCAATAAAAACAAAAAAAAATAAAAAACTTGTACTAAAGTTTAGTATAACTTGGCATGTTGTATAATAAATTTTTATTTTGTACAAAGTATGTACAGTGTTTTGTTTACTTTACTGCGGGAACAAAATTGTTGCGTAATGAAAATTTTTAGTCATTATACGTATATAGTAAACACATCATGGTAAATTATTTTACTAACATGAAGTATTAATGTACGTAATATTATTATTTGGTATAAAAAATATTTACATTTATCAACAATTTAAACTTTAAATAAATATACTTTTGTGCTGTAATATTTATTTTGTCTATGTTTGAATTTATTCTGTTTTATTCGTATGAAAAATCATTGCTATTTTATATTTTAGTAAATATACATACATACATATATATATATATATATATATATATATATATATATATATATATATATATATATATATATATATATATATATATATATATATAGTTAATTAAATCATCATCCTTTTTTTTTTTTTTTTGCAATAAATATAATTTTTGTAGTATATTTTTGTGCATATTTTATAATATAAAGGCTTTCTTACCTTTCAATTTTGATGAAAAATAACATAAACAAATTTTGTATAATAATTGGTATTTATAATTGTAAATTTTTATTGATTTGTCACTAAAAACAAACCATTCTTTGTTTCTATAATAAATACATCAGCTGCACGAATTGAACAAACAAAAATCACTCAATTACCACTCATCACACATAATACAATAGATATATTATATTTTCCTGAAAACAAAAGAATAAAAATATATATATATACTCAAAACAATTGTTTATTGTACTGAATGTGAGTACTTTACAAACACGCACATGAAATAATTCACATGTGAAATATAAAATTACGTATAGACGAGTACGTTAAAATGATAGACAGGTATAAGTAAAGCACACGTGTGTTAGTGAACGTACATATGTATAGAACCCGGGCAACAATGGTAAGTAGACGCCGAGCATAGAGAGCTCGTTATATTGCAGCTGTTCACGGTACTATGCAAGCAAAATAATACTTGCAATAATGCAGTAATGCATCACTAGGTCATTAGTATAATTACACGACTCAATATTAACCTATACGAATAAATAATACACTTTATAATCTAATAATTTTAACAAATAATATTATAAAAAATACAAATAATAATATATAAAAATATGTATTTTAATTTTTGGCATTGCCATTATACTGTATAAGTATTATTGTTTGATTTTTAACTTGGATTTGGAAGAAAATATTTGAATTTGTCATGATAATAGCAAACAAATTATAATTGTCTTCTTTTCTATAATAAAGTTTAAAAAATACTAATTGTCACATGTTTGGGTTAAAGAAATACAAAACTTCATAACCAAGTTACTTTAAATATTTTTATTATTATTATAATTATTAATAAAAGGATAAAGAAATATACAATCACAAAACATTCTACAAACGCTATTTCTCTTTAAGTTTTTTTTTTTTTTTTTTTTTCTGCGCCCCTGCAAAATTATGTTTTAAGCAGCCTGCGTGACATAATGGTCCGACTATTTGCCTAACTTCCAGGATGAAAACAAAAAAATGGCGTCTTAAAAAATACCAAAATAACATTGAATTTTATATTTGTTTACCCTCTATACAGTTTTTACAAACTTACAACACGCAACAAGACCTTGATTTGTTTATAAAAGTTTTGATTCATATTTATTATACTTTGTATGTAAATTAATAAGTGATTAAAATAAAACACAATTGCGTGTATTATTTATTTACATACCTCTCATCATACGTACGGTACGCAATGAAACAATATTATTACATGTATCATCTTAGAATTGATATTACCTTGAATTACAAAGAAAATTATGACACAGTATTATAAAAATTATAGGTCAAGAGTGGAGTATGCATTTTATATCGTATTGAATTAATAATAAAAAAATTGAGGTAAAGTTATTGCTACATACCTATATCTTGAATTAAATCATATATTTATTTATTAATAATATACATTATTGACAATTTCAAAATAAAATTGTAGCTGCAACACAAAATCTTCAGCTTTTTTTCCCCCGAAGAAGTTATTTTATTTTTATGGAAAAATTGTACTACATGTGAACTGCGTTGTAATTTGTAATGCATACAAATTTCGACTAAAGTGTATTATTATCATACGTATGATGATAAATGTTGGTTTTCAATTATTGAAATATCTAAAATTTATTTAAAAAAATATTTATTTGATAAAATCAAATCAAAAATTAAAAACAAACTTCTTCTCAGAATGATTAAACAGCATAAGAGGATAAATCTTGTATATTTAAAATTTTAAAACGAAAAGTAAAGAAATGAATAAGAAGTGAAAGGAGAAGATTATTTCCTTAGATAAAGCTATAAATAAATTTTCGATGTATAAAAACGATTATAGTTCATTGATCGCTATGAGACACAGGAAATTTTGTTAATTATCAAAGAAAAATATAAATCCTAAGTCAAAAAAAGAAAGCTAAGTTAACTATATTAAAGTTTTGATATGACTCAACGTTTGAAAATTAAGATGCATTTTTAATTTGATTTATTTTTGACTTCAGAAAAATACATTATCAATAGAGTGATATTTATGTTACCCAATCTTTATACATAATAATAAAAGGAAAGGTTTCTTTGAAATCAGAGCAAGCAAATTATTGAATTATGATGACTGAAGTATAGTGGAGGTAATGCTTACTGAAGCTGGAACTAATTTAATTTTTTTGTTTTATTACAATGGTAATGCAATTATTGAATTACGTAATCCCAATAAATAAAATAAAATAAAATATACCGATAAAACTGAATAAATAGCAGGTCAGTCATTTTTACTAATATTTATAAATTCTTAAACACATGAGAAAGAGAAGAAAGGCAAAGCAAAGCAAAGCAGAGAGAGAGAGAGAGAGAGAGAGAGAGAGAGAGAGAGAGAGAGAGAGAGAGACATTTTCATCAGTTATTAACCTAATTAGAAAAAGAATCTATATTTTAGCGTAATATTTGTACAATTTTAATGCATTTTTTTCTACTTCTTATTCTTTTCATGATCATAGAAATGCATTCATAAACAACTTCTAATTCTGTAAGAATTTTTAAATACAGTTAATTGTATATTGATTGACAATGCAATAAATTTTTTGAATATAAATTGAATATATATTTTTTAATAAAATTATATTATTTAAAAAAAATATAATAATTTAAATTGACACGTGTGTTAAATTGTTGATAATGTGTCTGGTCTCTAAATTGCCTGCCAGTTTTTTTTTCTTATAAAACATGGAGGTCACTACATACACGTTATATACGCCAAAAAATATTTCAACTGACGTCATTTCAGAAATACATACTTGAATAAATAAATACAGTAATCATGTAAGAAATTTGGCAACAAGTAAAGTACAAAACAAAATAATTTACCTTTTTCACCTCTTTCTCTCTTATTTCTGTTACTAACTTACATTAATTTTTATGTAAACACTTCTTAGAGAGAGAGAGAGAGAGAGAGAGAGAGAACTCAATGATACAAGTTATAAAACAAGGTTTGTAGATTAATAGAAGATTTTAACCATTTTTGGTTAAAACATTTTATTTTATTATATACAGACATTTTAATAATAAAATTTATATATATATGTCATTTACCTTGAAATTTTAATGAGAATATTTGTATACTCAAAAAAAAAAAAAAAAAAAAGTATAATTTTTACAGAGCAATATATTAAATGTATTTAGAGAAACATAGGAATGGAGGGGGTGGGGGAAGCTGTAGACATTAACGAAACTTGAAATAAAAACAAAATCATCTAGAAGAGTGTGAATAAAAATGAGAAATATAAAAACTCTTCTACTTATGTAATATTTGAAAGTAATTAGAAATTTTTATTTTATTTTAACGTCTTACGAATGATATGAATCATGGGAAAATTTAGAGAAATCAATATCAATTTGTAAAAAAAAAAAAAAAAAAAAGTCACATTTTATCAAAATGAGGTTATCGAACGTACTAATATTTCACAATATATTCACCCTCTAAATTTAATCAATGGTATCAATTGACCATACAATATATATTTGCATATTGTTAGGTTTAGTTGTATATGAGCATGCGCTAACTAAGTGAGATGCAGGTATACTCGAGGTGAAATAGGTCAATCGCTGTTGGCTGGGAGAAAGTGCATTATTGTAAAGCATGCTTGTATGCAGCAGCTGCTGCTGCACTTCTATGCACGTTGCAACGAACAACTAAAAAAAATGTGTTAATCACTTTTATATTAATCACAAGCAAAAAAAAAAAAAATAAAATAAAAAAAATATTAACTTTTTCCCCAACCCAAATTTATAAAATTGTTGAACTGCAGTTGATTATTTATATTAGAAAGTTTTTTTTAACGATTTTTTTTTAACTGATTATACTTAAAATCAGTTGTTTATATAACTGGTGATTTCTAGATATTTCAAATTTGTTATTTACAAGAACTACAATAGATTTTCCAGAAATATCACAAAACGAAGTCTGTTTTTCTTATAAGATAAAATTACTGATGTTTTAAATTTAAATTTTAAATAAATTCCACTTGACAAAATTCATTGTAAAATATGTAGTAGACATAAAAATAATAATCACAGCATTCTCATTATAATAAAAAAAAAAGACAGCAGGAAAAGGTATTGTTATATGAATATATAATTTGATTATGCATGCGACCCGTGCTTTTATATGATCGTCATATGTATACTAACTTTTTTTTTTATCCATCATGACTTCTTTTTTTCTTTATAGACTTTGGTTGCGCATTGACGATGTTTTGTTGTTTTATACGCGCAGGGTGGCTTAAGTAAGTACCATCATGCAAGTACGTACATACATACGTATACAAACGTATAATATATAAAGAGTGTGTGTGTGTGTGTAGAATGCACTAAGAACGTTGTTGCAATTGTCGAGGTGCACTGACCTTACAAACTCGGACGTTCTTGTCTTATATGTTTTCCCCACCCTTCCAATGTGCCAAGATATATACTAACTAACTTTTATACCAACGCCCCGTGTATATAGTATATCAAGAAACGTTTTTGTCTATATAGCTTTCACCATTGACGTTTTTCGTCAACAACAAAATAAAATATTTTTGAACTATAATCATTGTTTCTTCTATTACTACGTCAATATTTTAACTTTCCATATAATATTATCAGAATTATTATTTCATTTTTAGAAAAAGAAAAATTGCCCCATATTTATCTTAAGTCTATATTTATCTTAACTGTAAAGTTTTTAAAGTTAAATATTTAATTTAGATACTGATAATTTTTTATTTGAAATCAAAGGTTTGGAATTTTTTTTTTTTTTTTTTGCATAAGAATGTTGTAATTTCTTTAGTATAGTTAAAAGTAATAAATTTTTTTCTTCTCTCTCTCTCTCTTTAAATTTCATTCATTTTTTTTACAGAAATTATTAAAACTATAAGAGATAAAAATGAAGTTAAATTTTAAGAATTTAGAAATTGTACAAATTTGTCTCTGTGCTGTTTGGAGAAAAAAAAAGATGCGTGCTCCTACGTCCTAAGAATGAGAGAGAGAGAGAGAGAGAGAGAGAGAGAGAGAGAGAGAGAGAGAGAGAGAGAGAACAAGTCTCAAGATTTTCTTCTTTATTTCATTTTTCAACAATGTATTTTGTGGTGTTATTTTTTGAGACACCATACCATCCTGTTAAACAACTTCTGTTTAAATTTTAAAATATATTATTATTTATATACATTAAAAAAAAACTCTAATTTTTTTTATTTTGTTGTATAGTTTCTTGATAGTATTATATAAAAAGAACACAGTAAAAATAAGCCACATCTGTCAAGTGCTCATAAAAATCCTTAGCATTACTCAGGATATTTTCTTAAATTACAATTACTTAAAAGAATTTGCAGATTCCATGTTCAAAAAAAAAAAAAAAAAAAAAAGTTTTAACATTTTTCTTTGAGTGAACACCATATTTGTAAAAGCCACAATTATATATATATATATTTTTCAAATCTAACATTTGGAATTGCGTGATAAAAACAGCAATTTTTTTCCCTTCATTCTATTTTCCTTTTCGTTTATAGTATATAAAATATTCAGTGTACTTAAAAAAAATTCATATTAATTTATATTCCATTTATTCTTATCACAAAAGTTTTAGAATAAATTCTTTATAAAACATGGTGATAAAAAAAGTTCTCGTACTTACAACTTCTACCTTGTAAAAACATTATTTATTACATATGTGATGGAAATAAACGCACAAAATAATATGGTTAAGCGGTTAAGGTTAATAATAATATAAAATAACACTCTTCATTTCTATGGTATGAAAATGATCTTTTCCGGTGTCTGCATTTTTTAATATTATGAAGATTACAAAAAATATACGTGATATATATAAAAAAAAAAAAAAAATTATCCTTACTATATAAAGATTTTTTTATTACTTATTTTTGTGAACGAAAGGAAAAGTAATTTCTGTTGCCCTTAGGTAAATGACCTTGAATAATTTTTGCCTTAGTAATATGTGAGCAAAAGAGTTTTTTTTTTTTCGAAGAAATTTAACAAGTTATAGAATATATAGAGAGAGTGCAATAAAATGTTAGATTTTTCTTCACTGTATAGAGTATATAAGAAAAATAATATAATTCTAGAGCAGGTTTTTATTATTATTATTATTATCGTTATCCTATATATAAGAGGCATAAAGAAGTATAAGATGACCACTATAACTTTTGTAGGCGGGAAATTCTAAGAACGAAACTAAAGTGAGTGGTATTTAGTTATTATTTGAGCCCTCAAGTTAGGGAAAGTGAGAGCATTTATAATAATAATCTTAAAACTTTAAAAATAAATTGAACTCTATACAATATACCACCTACGCATCATTTTATTTAATATATATTATTTATTTATTTTTACTTTCCTTTAGCAGTTTCTATCTCGTAGTTCATTTTTAAGAGGACACCGAACTTCTATTTTTATTGTAGCAATAAAGAATAGAGAATTAACTTCTTAAATAAAAAAAAATGATACAAAAATCTAATTTAAGTATCATGATATGTTAACTTCTATCTCGGCTTGAGATGAGTGTTTGCCAAAATGCTTCCAAACTTTAGGCTTAAATCACATAACAGTATTCACGCTCCTGTAGTAATGTCTAACTTTAATTTATTCATGAAATTTATATGTAAATCTTTTTTTATATATTTCTTTAAAAACTTTTTAGTTTTTATAGCAAAATGTACAAAACATTTTTTTTTACATGGAAAATTCTTTACTTAAAATACCTCTTTGAAAGAAAGAGAGAGAGAGAGAGAGAGAGAGAGAGAGAGAGAGAGAGAGAGAGAGAGAGAGAGAGAGAGAGAGAGAGAGAGATCCATTGCTAGTTGGCAAAATGCGAATCCTTGAAAACTCATGTAATTAAATTTATTTACCTATTTTACTGAATTACTGCAACCCTATATATTATAAGAATTATGCATATTAATTTTTCAGTTTTGAAAAAAAAATTATACTGATAAGGTTAATAAAAGTTAAAACTTTTACTTTTGTTTTATAAAAGGTCATTTATTATTCAAATTAGGTGACGTTAAAAAATTGTTTCTTGATATCAATTTCGTGTTGTACCAAAAAAAGGGGTTTCATTTTTAATGTCCACGAGTGTATAAAATACTGATAAGGTGACCTTGAGAAGTATAATCACAACACACACACACACACACACACACACACACACACACACACACACACACACACACACACACACACACACACACACACACACACGAGACAAAAAAAAAGTACACGCAATCCCTCGCGACTTGCTTTTGTTTTGTTTGCCTGTAGCCAGAATTAACGTACTTTACGATTTTTTTTATTCTTTTTACTTTTCCACACGAACTTTAAAACGTTTCATTTTAAATATAAACTTTATGTTAAATAATATTGATAAAAATAAAGATCCAAAACTCAAAATTATTCCATCATGAAAATGAAGATACTAATTATGAATATTTTTACTAAAAATTATTTCCACTTGGAGGAAAAATAGAGAGAATATTAAAAACAATTAATAGTTTTTATTTTCCAAAGTAATAATTACTGTAAAGCAAAAATAGGCATACTATAGGGTTATAAAGATATACAATATTTACATGTTTGATAAAATAGAAAAAAAAACAACTCACAATTGGGACAAGTTCATAATGTATGATTAGAACCATATGATAACACATACCGATAAAATATCCCATAAAAGGTTATTGACATCACAATTTGAAATATATATAATATTATTATATATAATTTTTTTCTATTCTATAACATGTAAATCAAAAACGTGACTTACAACGCTTTTGTCACATTATAATTCACCTCGTTTACGCTAACTGAATTACTCGATTTGTTTTAAAGTATATATTATTATTATTATTTGGCATGACATAAAATATTTTAATAACTGCATATACGAGATAAAAAAAAAATGCAACGTTGCAACTTTATTATTTTTAATTTATTTTGAAACCGTTCCAAAATGTTGCCTAATAGTTTTGTTCAGAGCCTAACTTTTTATAACAAAATAAAGTTATCTATTTTTAAATAATGTTTTAAGCTGTGAAAAATTCTGTATATATGAATTGTATATTTAACCATAGAAACTATATTTTTTAGCATCTTAATTAGCATAATATGTAATAAAAATCTCTATTAATTTTTTTATGGAAATCAGAAATTCAAATAAAAAGCAAATCATACGTGCCATAATTGTTTATTAGGTTTTTTTATGTAAAGTTGATGAAACTTTAATATTATCGCTGATTCATCAGAGTAAAATTTTACTGTAAAAGTATGTTGCTACATTTTTCCTTAATATTATATTTTGCAATAAAATTAAGTATATATGTAAGAGAGATACATTATAGGTAACTAACATGTCGGGGAGTCGATCTGGAGACCGGTCCAAGAGTCCACTTTCTTCTCTTACATAGCAGTAGCAGCAGTAGCAGTCTCAAAGACCCCCACGCCACATCCAAACCAAAGAAGAAAAAAAAAGCAGCCCAGATAGAAACGACTTACTGACTTGCAAAGCAACTACAACGGGATTATAATATAAAATACTGATGTCGTGATCATGTACTTTGGTGCCTACTGGCCCACTGGGACCATATTATTATTATTAGGTAGATGTATGTGATCATCACACTTTTTTATTACCCCTTTAGCATAAAGAATTCTGCACCATATAAATGTTCTTTTAATTTAATGAATGAAGAAATATATTATCATTATAACTTTCTTTATAAAAGTTACTTTTTTTCCCGTACTATAATAATTAAGGAAAAAAATTTTTTCAGGAAATATGTAGGTGTAAGGTCACCTTCAAAAATCTTAGAATTTTTATCATTATATATTTTAAAAGTGGCTTTTTTGCACTTTATATATATATTTTTTTTTACAGAGACCATTTCATTAAAAACAAATTTGTAAGAAACAGAATTAATTTGTAGATAAATAATCAAACTAATAATTAGATTTATTTAAAATAGAAGGTAAATAATTATATTTGTAATTAAAATTTAATACGTATTTCATTAAATGGAAAGCACTTACGAGACTGTAAAAAAAGATAATATTAAAAAAATAAAAAAACATCTCGTGGTATACAGTGTATAAAAAAATGCAAGCGTATAATTGCTTTTTAAATTAAATATCTAAAGACTTAAATTTTTCATCCTCTACTTTGTCCAATAAAATAGCTTTAATAAGGAAAGAAAAATATAACCAAGTAGCAAGTAAAATCTCCAAGGAATCTTATTTTAAAATAAATATTCATTTTGTATAACATTGTTATAGGTTTTTTATTGCTGCTTTTTTTCTCGTCTTCTTCTTCTTTTAATTAGTAAGGTAAATATAATTTTCTACTTTTATATTTGTTTTTATTGTAAATTTTAATTGAAAATTTATAGCTTAACTATTTAAATTGAAGTTGAGAGTTAAATTTACTTTAAGTATGTTTAAATTAATGAAATTTTCTGTGAAGAGTAAATTTGTTTGTAATAATAATATATATTTATATATATATATAAAAAAAAAAGGAAAAATTGTTGTAAATCTCGTTTCCTTCATGAACTAATAAAATTTTTTTATTAATGATTTGGTAATTTTACTATTCGTTCATAAAAATAAAAACTCACTAAATAATTGAGTAGACAGACGTTTTTTTTTATATACATAGAATTGAAATAACCAGTGGTCAAGTATAATAATAATAATAATGAAAGAGATCTTATAACAGACCATATAAAAACAGTACAATCAATAATAAAACGGAATCAAATCAAATAAAAACAAGTAATTTCATTGCTTCAATGTTTGTGAAATATACTCCTATATATCAAATAATATTATTGATGTTTATTTTATTATTTGTACGATAGTTCGTTATTATATAACTACTACAAAAAACTAGTTCTGACCTACGATATATACGTGGAAACAACGTTATTTTTTCACAGTATTTTACACTTCTATTTTGATACTAAAATTTTCTATAAGTTATACGAGTTATAAAGCACCGTACTTTGATTATTAATGTAGTTGTTGCTGTATCAGTAAACTATGTGACAGCAGGAAAAATAGGCTTATCTGTTATGAATTGTATAACACTACGTAATTATGAAAACTTCTATTTATTTACCTACCTGTACAATTTATTAATATTACTGTTAGGTTACTAACTAGTCACTAGGTAACGGGTATTATCTAGTTAAGTAAAGAAAGAGTATAATTATAATATGTTTTCTATATATAGTCCACCTTGTATTGCATTAATGTCCACATTGTTGCATATATGTAAAGGGGTAAAGTGTGTAAAAACGAAAGAAGAAAAAATTATATATAATAATAAAAGAATTAAAGAATGATTCGCATTACAACAACATTTGCGCTTATAGAATACGCAGTAAGGGGAATATGAAATGGAGGGGATAAAAAAACAAGTGGAACTAGGGGGAAAGCTGCCAACAGATCGGTGTGTGGTAGCCATCTTGGAACACGGGGTCAATAACCCTCGTGGGGCGCTGACGGCGGCGGCGGCGGTAGGAGCGGCGGGGGCAAGAGTGAGAGAGAAAGAGAGAGAAACGAGAGGAGTAAAGGGGGGTATACTGGAAAGATAAGTGCCAAGAGCTAGCGCTCGCGCTTTGCTTTAGTACAATCCTGACGAGAGAGTTCAGCTAAAAAGTCTCTTTTTCTTATGCAGAGAGCAAACGTCAACCTTACTACCCAGAATGCACCAGACGACAAGAAGAAGGATTTTTCTCTGATAAAAATAAGAGAAAGAAATAGAGAGATTGCAACACAGAGAATATTTCAATATGATAAAATATGTGTCATAAACATGCAATAGTATAAAATAATTTTCATAACTTTTTTTTCATTTTAAATTTTTAATATGTTGAAATTTTAATAACCAATAAATTAATTTGTCGCATTGCAGTACATAAGTATAAACAATATTTAATTTTTGTAAAAATTTACGATCCTATAAAATATGATGATCAAGGATACTATATTTTATCTAATATTTTAATTTGTTTACATTTTTGCGCTCCTGGAAATAAAGTTGGCATTACTACCCCAGTTACCTATATTTTTCAGTATTTTAGCAAACCAACATTAACATCACTTAAATTGTGTCAGGTGAATACAAACTATACTGCCGTTAAATTATAATTAAATAAAAATAAATAAATCTATTGAAGAAAAAAAAAAAAACTGACAGAATTGATTAAAAAATTTTTCATCCTTTTTTCATCCTTTTTTTTTTTTTTTTTTTTTTTTTGCAATGTCACGTATGAGATTGGTGTTTAAGTTCATTATAATGTCCAGTGTATATAGCGGCTGTATAGCGGAGTGTATCATATTAATTGGATATAGAAGCTTTTACCATGACAACAGAACGTTTAACACGTGCACAAAACAATTACTCCTGATATCATTTAATAAATGCACGGGGTGTCCCTTTTTTTTCCATTCAAATTTTTTTTTTAATTCAATCCTCCCCGCACTGTGTATTATCAGTAACAATCCGCTTTCTTCTCTATATGTAACAGAAAAGTTTTCAATTCTCTCTCTCTTTCTCTCACTGCGCTGCTGTTGCTCGTGACACAGATGTTTTGTGGTGCTCAAGGCGTTGTCTATACGGTCATTGAACCTTTCTTTCTCTCTCATATCCATTTCTTGGCGCCATTTGGCCCACTACTAATACAACTACTTTTACACTTCAATAATCAGGCTACGTAAGAAGAAAAAAATATAATATATATTATAAGGTAGACTGAAATGCATTATCTAATTTTCTCTCTTTCTCTCTCTCTCTCTCTCGCCATTATGCAACTCAAAAAGTATTACTAAATATTTTTTTTTCTATATGAAATTAAATATTATTTGATACATTATTTTATAATAGCAATGAACATAATAATAATAATAGGATGACATAAAAATGAAAAGTGTGTCATTATGCCTATTGAACAAAAACAAAATAATGTAATTTAACTTTTTTTTTTTTTTTTTTTTTTTGTTATACAGTATAATATAAAAAGAAAAAGGGTTATTGAACTTTATATACATTATAGTGTTTTATTATAACCAATTTTCAATGGTTTATTATTATAATTTTTTGGTTGCATATATTGCAAGAGTACCGCAATCTGTGAGCGCGTGCTTGACAAGCTATGACTTTCTCTGTTGTGGCCAACATTGCTCACTCGTTCACTCACTCACTCGCTCTCTCGCTCTCTCGCTCGATCGTATACTCTTGACTGCCTCACTGACTGACTTATATACTCTATATTACTCTGACCATCTTATATTTTGGTCCATGGTGAAGACCATTCAACTCTATTCTCGCACACTCTCAATTATCAATAAAAATTTTGACCTTACTGTATATTATTAAATTGTCACATGTATAATTCAAGGACTCTTTTTTTTTTCTGCTAGTGAGACAATTATTTGACCTTACTTATTTACATTTTGCAGTCATATTATTTCAATTAATATATTTTTTTAAAGTTGTACACGTTTGAGATGCAGTGTTTTAAAACCATGATTTCATTTTTATTATTTTTAAATAAATTTACCAACAATTTTATCCCATTTTTAGTATTCTGGTTTTAATAGTTTCCAGTTTAATTGTTACATAAAAGTATACACCATTATCAATAACTATAAAACAAATCGGTATAATTCTTATCATCATCAAACTTATTAAGATAATCATTGATGTGCTCTTTTGGGGAAATTTCAATAAACTTTGATAAAAAATATATATATTTATCAATAATGTCGTTTTTTAATACATTTTTAACCATATAATTTCTTAATATTTCAAATGTGACAGTTTTATAATTTTCATAAGTATTATTTAAAAGATTTAGACGAGCGTGTAACAGTCATTTTCAAAGCACTTACCTTAAATATTAATAAAAAAAAGTAAATAATAAAAAAATAAAAAAGACGATGAAAGTTTAAAAAGCGAGAAAAAAAAGTAGTAAAAATTTGCACAGCGTGTATATATGAAAGTGTATCTAAATAATTATTATTTGTGGATGAGTTATTTTGTTGATGCTGAAACTTTTTTCTATCCCCAAGGCACTTTAATAAATATCAAGAATTTTTCACTTCAACATGGGATATCTGTTAGATTTTTAGTAAATAAATGACACTTTTTTAAAACACTTTTTCAATTGGGAGAGAGAGAGAGAGAGAGAGAGAGAGAGAGAGAGAGAGAGAGAGAGAGAGAGAGAGAGAGAGAGAGAGAGAGAGAGGAGGGGGTGCAAAAAATTAAACATGTTTGTCAATATATATTAGAGCTGTGGATTTAATCCGGTTTATTTTGAAAACCGGTTTCATGAAATAAGAAAATCGGTTTCGAGTTATTGCATAAAACCGAAAATCGAAAATTAAAAATCGAATTGCATATTAACGATTTTAAATTCGCAAAAACCTTAATTTAAAAAAAATCGATTAATATTATTTCTTATATATAAAAACCGTCAAACTAATTCGATTTTTTTTTTAAATACCCATTAAAAAATCGATATTTTTTTTTAGAAAAAATCAAGGATTAAAAGTTATTTTAGCTCAATAATTTAACAATATTAAGTTATTGTGTGAGTGTATGTGTGTATATATATATATGTATAATATATATATATATATATATATAATTAATTATATATATATATATATATAAATAAATAAATTAATTAATAAATAAATAAAAAAATAAATAATCGTTTTTATTCAAATATCATGCAGAAAAATACATATATATATATATATATATATATATATATATATATATATATATATATATATATATATATATATATATATATATAATTATATTAATCATTCATATTATAATTTATTAACACGCAGCTTATATTTTCCCAAACAAATTTTAAAATCTTAGTTATCAATTATCATGTTTGTTCGCTCAATGACAATTTTTTTATGGAAGTTGACTTTAGATTTAGACTCCTCTTATCGGGCAGTGCAAGACTGCAGGTGCAAAAATATTTTGACAAGATTCTGGACATATACCTGATGTTTATTTTTTTCTCTGTTCTTTATACCATTGACGATCCCTCGGGTGTCAACTAACCCGTCTATTATTTTCACAACTATACGGTAAATAGATTCTGAAGATTTTGTTTTAAGTATATTATAATTTGATTTTAAAGGACCCTAATTTATTGCTATTTTAATAATACATTATTTTTCAATGTTTTTCTAAATTTATTATTAATTTGCATTTATATTATTATATATGTACTATAATATTTAACTTAAAAACTATATATAAGCGTATCACTAAAAAAAAAAAAAAAAAAAAAAAAAAAAAAAAAAAAAAAAAAAAAACATAAAAAGTAACTTGGTATTTTGATTTTGTATCGGTGGGTGCAAATGAAAACTTATTTTAGCAAACAAAAAGCTGAAAAAGCGTATGATTAATGTTTATCTGATCATACGACTGAAAGCTTTAATATCTTCAATTAGTAGGAAAAGTTAAAATGATTAAAAATGCATGCAGTTTTTTTTTCTTTTTTTAATACACGCATACACCTTTATTTTTTGTCGTTCTATAGCGTCTTTTTCAACAAGAAAAAAGACAAGCAAAATAATTCACAATTATTTTTATTAAATATTTAAAATTAAGCTAGAACGACGATAAAAAAAGATATATATTTGTATTTTCATTAAGAAAACAACTGTGGTAATTATAATTCACTGTAATTGTTTCTTTGAGTGCTCAATATTAATTCATGCATAAAGTAATGAGGGTCTTCTGGTCAGGTAGCAAATGATCCCTCACCTAAAATAAAACGCAAATGTATGAGTAGAGGTAGTGTACAATACTGCATCTACTTTTACATTGACAATCTCTGAAAGAATGCATCAGGTATATGAGGTATTGGGGAGAAGGTAGAGAGGGAAAAAACAATATAATATTCTAACACTTTAAAATACCATTTTATTTTATTCTTCTGTTACGTAAAAGAATCGTAATAAAATACTGTTTATATACAAAATATGTTTTTACAATTTGCATATAAAAGGCCCGCGCAGCCGTTTTATTTTATTTAATATTAAATTAATTAAAATAATAAGTCGCTGTGATTGGCTGAAAGTCGACTCTCCGCCAATCACAGTGACCTATTTTCTTAAATTAATTTAATATTAAATAAAATAAGACGGCTGCGCGGGCCTAAAGAATGCATTTTTTATGTTCTTTAGAATACTCTCAAAACGAGATTACCTAAATAAATTAGCTTGCCTAGAATATGATCATTAAATTTGATAGTAAGATTTCTTCAAACACAATAAAAAATGAATTTCTGACTTACATTTTAGTCTCAACAAATTTTTATTTTGATATTCATGTACAGCAGTATGTTCTACTACATATTTAATACAAAATGATGTATGCATTATTAAATTAGATTTAAGAACGACTATTTTGCATACATGCAAAAATAGGTATTTTCCGTGTTTCATACGAATTGCAGTAAAATTTAACCAATATATTTGACATCAGCATAAAATTTGCATTTAGGAATAATTTTTTACGATTTAAATTTTTAAAATCGAGGAACGCCCCTTTTTAATAATTGATGAATTTCTAAAAAACTATACGTTGCATCAAAAACTTTTAATGACAAGAAATGTGTAGAATTATATAATACAATCTGTGTATAAATTTTAGGCCATTTAAAATGTTTTTGACAATTTGCCAACGCTTTGAAAGTTTTCAAACAGAGAAATTTTAAAAGTGAAGTAAAACATCATAATAAAAACATTGCACTTTTAAAATTTCTCTGTTTAAAACTTTTCAAAGCGTTGGCAAATTGTCAATAACATTTCAAATAGCCTGAAATTTATACTCAAAGTGTATTATATAATTCTACACATTTCTTGTCATTAAAAGTTTTTGATGCAACGTATAGTTTTTTAGAAATTCATTAATTATTAAAAAGGGGCGTTCCTTGATTTTAAAATATTGAATCTTGAAAATTTATTCCGAAACGCAAATTTTATGCTGATGTCAAATATATTGGTTAAATTTTACTGCAATTTGTATGAAATACGGAAAATACCCATTTTTGCATGTATGCAAAATAGTTGTTCTTAAATCTAATTCAATAATGCATACATCATTTTGTATTCAATATGTAGAAGAAAATACTGCTGTACATGAATATTGAATATCAAAATAAAAATTTGTTAAGACAAAAATGTAAGTCAGAAATTTAATTTTTTATTGTATTTTAACAAATCTTACTATCAAGTTTAACGTTCGTGTTCTAGGCAATTAAGCTAATTAATTAAGGTTACTTTATTTAAAAATATTTTAAGAAGAATAAAAAATGCAGTCTTATTATAATCTGCAAATTTTAAACTGATATATTTATGTATATTTGCTTACAATTAGTAGTTTAGTATTATTTTTTTAATTATGAAAAAAAAATCAATTGTTTAAAAGTTTTAAAAAGTTTAAAATCATACCATTTCTAATCAAAGAAAGGTAATAATGATAAAAATTTGAATTTGAGGAGCAAAAATCATAGTTTTAAAATTCTACCTCCATGATGTGTTGCACCATGATGTGTTTTGCACCTTTCTTCAGAACGCAAAACACAACCAGCTGGACACCTGAGGGCATGTAACTCCCTTTCAACCCCACGGCCGTTTATATACCTTATAATTTTTTTTACCTCCGTATATCAATTGTAAGCCTGACGTTTCTTAAACAAAAAAAAATTATATATTATAAATTATACCCTGTTTGCAAAATGATTTTAGTTTAATATGAATATTATAGTTAACTATATTTCATACAAAAATTTAAGCAATACATTTTTAGGTTTTATCATATAATTTTTATATACTAATATTTTTTAAATGATGTCTTTAATATCCGCGGAAAAATAAAAAAACGGAATAAATGAATGAGAGAGAGAGAGAGAGAAAGAAAATAAGTTTTTCATTCATTCATTCATTCATTCATTCATTCATTCATTCATTCATTCATTCATTCATTCATTCATTCATTCATTCATTCATTCATTCATTCATTCATTCATTCATTCATTCATTCATTCATTCATTCATTCATTCATTCATTCATTCATTCATTCATTCATTCATTCATTCATTCATTCATTCATTCATTCATTCATTCATTCATTCATTCATTCATTCATTCATTCATTCATTCATTCATTCATTCATTCATTCATTCATTCATTCATTCATTCATTCATTATATATATTCTATATAGTTATAATAGATAGATAACGATATAGAAAAAATGTAATAATGTTTTTTATGCAACTTTATATTACATCCTTGTTTAATTTGCTGCTAATAAATTGATAGTAAGAGCGATTTTGTTAATTTTTCTTTCCAAAACTTAAAACAAACTTTAATTGCTTTCTTTCTTTCTTTTATATTAAATGATTATTTCTTTTTTCACTTATGTAAAGAAAAAGAAAAAAAAAAAAAAAAAAAAAAAAAGAGGAAGAAGAGTATAAAGAACATTCTATGATCATGCAGCTTTTAGTGCTTTTACTGACCAACCACTTCTTCATTTTTTTTACCTACCTGTACTCCAATACTTTTTAAACGGTACTCCATGAAAAGTACAATAGCCTGGCTTTCCTTTCTTTCTATACCTAATATAAGTCCATAATATATACAGAGTTTAATACGCATTTTTAAGATCTTCATTTTGCACAGGTGACTAATTTGATTGATATACATTTTAAATAAAACATATAATATAATATAGTTGCAAAAAACTAAACAAGAATTATTTTAAAAATAATGGAATATAAAATATTGTGTGAATCATAAGAGCTATTTCAAAATATAAAATTGGTTTCAAATATAATTTAAGAAAAAAAGTGTTATTATTCAATTTTTTTTTTTTTGGACCGCTGTTTAAGGCGGTGGGGGACCGACTTGGACCGGAAATCGCTAAAAGAAGAACTATATTTTCCCCATAATTTTTTGTACGTGATTTAATTCCAATAAAACAAACACTATAATTTTCAAATAAAATCAAGTAAATCTAAAAGAGATTTTTTTATACCAAATTTTTTTTTTAATGATGTTTTTAATTGTAAAAAAGGGTCTAATTTGACTAAAATTTCCCGCTCAAATTTAAATTTCTACATTTACATGTTATCTTTAAAGTGTAATAACTTAAATATTTGATCGTGCTTTCACATGTTTGACATAACTAAATTTATAAGTAACATTTCTACTTTACTTTGTGTTATTATTATTATTCGCAACCGTCCTAGTTTGCGAGATATCAGTCGGTCACCTACCCCCTTAAATATAAAACTGAATATCATCAAAGAAACTTAAAAATCGTATTAAAGATTTGCAAATCTAAGGATTCCAAGTAAATAATAATAAATAAAAAAAAATCGATTTTTAATTTTGTTATTCGGTTTATCATAAAAAAATATTCGATTTTTTATAACAAATGACCTTTACGATTCGATTTTTTATTTTTAGATGGTAAAAATCGAATTTTGTAAACCGAATTTTAAAGTCAAAATCATAATAATGACTGAAAAAACCGACAAAATCGAAAACCGAATCGTTCTGTTTTTAATCGATTTAATCGAACCGATAAAAAATAAAAACGATTATCCGGTTTCGCAATTTTTAGCGGTTTCCACAGCTCTAATATATATACTACTCTGTCTGTCTGTCTCATTCTTAAAGTTCAGGACATATTTTGAAAGAAAAAAAAAAGAAAAAAAACTTTTACTTAGAAACACTTGCATGAACGATTCAAATTACACTTGGGCATATACATACGTACGTCATTTAGAAATAAGAACCCGCGGAAGTTCAAAGAAAGCGGAAGAAAAAAAGAATACGTATCATATATAAATAGTACCAGATGTAATTTTCGTTGTTTATATTTCGGTATAAGTACTTCAAAAAGAGTTGATAACAGTGCTAAAAAAAAAATAAAAAAAAAAAAAAAAAAAAGTAAGACCTAAAAGAGAGAAAACATCCTTTCATATTTTATTATTTATCATTTTTATTACTTGCCGTCGTTGACGACACTTTCCCTTGTTGGAGGAAGTATTGGCGGTTTTGTCTGCAAGTACACATCGTCAAGGCCAAACTTACAAGCTAGAAGTCACTCGCTCGTGTATGTGCACCATTTCTCCCCCCCCCCTTTCTTTCTTATCATTTGGCAAGCGATTGACGCAATAAATTTAACAATATATCCAATTATATATGTTAATAATAAATTTTGTGCAATGAGATAGAATTTTTACACAAATTGCTTTCAGATGCAATCATGCTTTTGATAATATTACAATAATGCGACTTAAATTTTAATAACTTTTAAGTTGGAAAGATTATTTGAATATATGAGTGAAATTACTGCAAACAATGTAATGTTATTCGTTTTCGTTCTGCAAACAATGCATTAAAATGTGTGTAAAAAGTAAATAAGAATATGGAGAGAGAGAAAGAGAAAGAGAGAGAGAGAGAGATTACAAGATAATAACACATTAAAACAATTTTCGTCAATTTAAGCTTCACGTTTAAACTCAAATACGAGAGTCCATTATTACTGTAAGTGCTTTACAGAATGGCACAAAGCATTTTTTTTTTTACAGATTTCATATGCCTACGTACTTAAATAATAATAATTATATAAGCTATAATTTTTTTAAACATTGACTTTTATTTATTTAAATAAAATTGTATTTAATTTTTTTTGCAAATATTCATGTAAGCTACGAAATAAAAATAAAATATCATCATAAATTATGATGAAAATAAAATCCAATGAGATTAAAATAAAAACTTATTGAGGCAAAACTCTCCATTCGTATAAAATTCCGATTAAATATATATTGCTCAACTATAGACTTCAATTTTATGTAAATTAGGAACATTTTCATTCCTTAAAAATATTTATTATTATTGATCATTACTTTTACATCTGGGTTTATTTTATTGCTTTTATTTATATATTTATGTGTGGCTTTTAATTAAAATTTCTTTATTTATCATGCAATTTTATTTTATTTGACATATGCACGTGCATAAAATAATATAAAATTAATTGAAAAAATTAAACTAAAAAAGTAGTAAACTAATAATTTAAAATTTATTTACCGTTTCGAATTTTTTCTTTCATGATAAAAACATTGCTAATTTTTAAAATTTTCCATACACTTATATTTTCCAATGATGTAGGCATAAACATCCAAAGTAATAAAATTGAAATAAAATTTACAAACTATATATTATACTTTAATACAACTTTCATATATAATCAACTGTTTTCATATTTAATATAGTTTATCAGTGTACGGTGTCATGACGACACGAGATTCAAAACCGGTCCTTATTTTATTTTTTTTCCTACTTATTTGTATATAAAATATACTGACAGGATTATTGTTATAAAAAAAATATAATACTCGTCTTGCCAAAAACTATACTTCTGTATGTGCAAAACAAAACCAGGTTTTCTGCAAAGATACTATGATACTATATAATATATATATATATATATATATATATATATATAACTACACTTCGTAGTTAGTTTTTTTAGTTTTGCCCAAATTTGACTTTGATATTTCAGCTGTAGCATACAGTAAAAATACTATATATAATATAATAACTATTCAAGGCATGTTTTCACTTTGAAGTTTAACTTTTATCTATTGTTTTAAAAAATCTGTCTATCGTAACATAGAGACCAACTTTTGTAAGAAAAAAAAAAAGGAAAAGAACATTGCTTTAAAACATATTACAGTGACACATATTGCATATAAAAACTTTTTTTTTTTTTTTTTTTTTTTTTTTTTTTTGGCATTAAAATTTTAAAAGACAATAGTCACTCTTTTCAATTATAGATACTTATTTGGTCATGTAAAAAAAAATTACTTTAGCAAATTTATTGCAGATAAACTTGATGCTTTTACGTCACTAAATTTATATTTAAGCTACGGAGATAAAAAATCTAACAAAAATAGCACAATTGATCGTGTGTTTGTGCACGTGATTATTGATTTTTTTCCTGTATGTTTGATTTACGTAAATTCTGCACGCAAGTAAATCAAAAAAAAAAAAAAATCTCAAACGCTTCCAAAATAATCAAATTTGGTTTGATTAAATTTATATAACATGAATAAAAGAACAAATTCACCTTAACTGAAAGCATTTTTAAAAGGTTAAACTCTTCCTGCTCTCTTGAGATCTCAATAATTTCATTTACTTCAAGATTTTGTTTTTGCTACCACGCAATATTTCCAATAAAAAAGGAATCAGATTTCTTTTGATTTATTTTATATCAATATAAATCAAATACAGAAAATATTATTAGTAAAAAAAATCATTTCCTTTGAATAAAGTGAAATAATATTATTAAATTAAAATGAAGTCTAAAAACATTTCTGAGAAAAATTATAATAAAATTAAATTTTGAAATCAAAACTTGATTATATTTCTTTTTTTACTTTTTTTTTTAATATATTTTTGAATATTTAAAACTCTTAAATTATATTATAAAGCAATATTGTTTGCAAGAAAAATTCAAGTTTTAAAAATTTGATATGATAAAACTTTTAACGCAATATTTTTCTTTTACATAATCAAAAGGTATTAATTTATTAATAAAAGATAAGATAGTAAAATAATATTTGCTAACTAACTTTGGCACGTTTTAATGGTGACCGTGGCCGTGATGAGAAGGAGAGGAGGGGGAGGGGGGAAATGGAGGAGGTGGAGACAGACAGTCAAACAGCAGATTGCGAGTCTTCAATGTCAAGAGTAGCAATGTCAAAGTGAGTGAGAGAGAGAGAGACACACACACACACACACACATAAAGTTGATGAGGCAAAGCGCGCGCCTCACGGCCTACTTCTTCTTCTCTAACTTTACTCCAAACTATTATACATACATATACAGTACAGTATTATACAGCTAGTATATATATATAAAAGTCTTAGATAATAAACAAACACAGGAAATCATAAGCCACAATAAGTTACGTTATAATATGCCCTTGGTTACATATGGGATAATACATACATACATAAAACATACAGAGAATAATAATTAGAAATTTTTTCATCTATATAGATAGAAAATTATTACTAAAAGAGAAATTTAAAATACTTTTAATTGACGTAATTTTTATTCATACTATAGTGCCAAAACTATTCCTAAACTATTAAAGGCTTTGCTAGTATCCTGAATTTATGCAACCAGCTTGGTACAAAAGAAAAAAAAACTGCACAATGAGTTTCAATTGATTTTTTTTTTTACTTTATTCTAGTATTTATTGAAATAATACACAGTTTAAATCATTATAAAGTGTGTATGTGTGTAAATACAGTGTATTATAAAAAAGTTCCTAAAGATAAGATGTCTCATAAAAGATTTAACTTGAACCGGTTTTTACTTTTTTTTTTTTTTTTTTTTTTTTTTTTACATTTTTCGTTAAGTATTATTATGAGTATTCTTAAAATTGTAGTTGCTTTATACCAATTACATTATAAAAGTATAATGATAATAGCCAAGGTAGGTATTTACGATATTAAAAAGAGATTCAAACGAATTGCCATTTTTGGATAAGATTATGAGAATTAGTCTTAAATGTAGATGTTTGATCATAAAAAAAAAGTAAATAAATATACGTACATTTTAAAGAAGTTATAGCTTTAGAGATATTTATGTAAATTACTTTATTAAAATAAAATAGATGGGTCTTGTATGATAAAATTGATAAAAATAATTTAAAATTCTATGTAAAGGGAATTAATACTTTTAGATAGAAAATACAAATAATGTAATAAATTTGAATATATATATATATATATATATTTAATATTCAATAGGATTCATTTTTTTTCTTCGAAAAGTGTTATAGAGTTTTACTTGTAATTGCTGTTGACATAAAATGTGCAAATAACAGAGAGAGAGAGAGAGAGAGAGAGGAGCACTTTTGTCCATATCTTTAGTGCACACAGTAAAAAAAAAATGCAAAGCTAACGAGTAGTCAGTCATTGAACTGGCTATAACATTGCAAAGTATAGGTATGGATGGGTGGGTGGGTGGGTGGGTTGAATGTTAGACTATAAGGACCTCACACCCTCTATATACATCGCTTTTGCTTACCTAACCATTTGCGCGCGCGCATCGACTAACTAATGAGCAATATAATTTATAAATGCATTTACATGACGATTTTATTAAATATATCTACTGGTACGATAAGTTTAGAATAGTTTTGTAAAAGAAAAATTAGAGTATAAACAGGAATGGAATTCCTCTTACCACTAAAACAGTTAAAGTAACATTGCAGACATAACGTTACCCACCCCTGCTTTAATTAATATTGCGCTATAGGCAGTTACCCCTTCTAAAATCTAGACTAAGATTAACCCAGGTGTAATAATTATAAAGAAAACATTATAACTCAGAGTTACTTCGTTTGCTTAGTGAAAAATATACTCAAATTTACGACATAAAATCGTCATGTAAATATTTCTATTTATCCCCAACGACATCAGTACTTTAATAATATATTATCTTTATATCTTGTTACGTCAGATACGTATTGGCAAAAGTATATAACCAAGCCTTTATTTTTATATCAAGTTCATACCCTTGAAATACGCAGATAATTTTGTAAAAATTACATTTTTATAAGATAATATATATTATAATATATTTAAAAAAAAAAAAAAAAAAGAAGAAGATAAAACAAATGTAATGATTATGTAAAAAGTATTTGCATGTTCATGTCACTTTTAATGCTTTAAAATATTCAAGGAGAACAAGAAAAAATACATTTTTTAATACAAAAATATTTATAATTTTAAATAACTCAATTATTAAACGATTGAGCGTAAAAATGACTTAATTATAGCCTAGTAAAAGTAATTGAGTAATGATTTTTCTAAAGTAAATGTTATGCAATGATGATTCTTGTTTTTATTGTTCTTCTTCTTATTATTATTTTCAAGAATTGCAAATAAGGATAAAAACAGAACTCTTTTAACAGACTGCTCTCCGTGGAACATCGCATAATGAAATATAAAAATAGCTACTATATTTTCATGATAATAAAATCTACTCACGTCCTTTCATCACGATAATATGTCAATAAAAATAAATACTTTATACACCCTAATACCAAAGTGTTTAAAACAATGAACAGCAGCACGTATATGTGTAAAAAAAATTGCAAAAATATTCGCAAAATAAATTTCTCTTAAATTAAACCCACACTCTCGATACTTTTTGATACCAAAATAATTTGCAATCAGTTTTCACTTGCTCTTCTCCAGGCAAAATTTCCCTTTTTTTTCTATTCCCCTTCCTTTTTTTTTTATTCTATACAACTAAAAACTTTTCTTATTCTATGTGCGTAGCAAATTTGGTTCATTAATTTTATAGGAACTCATTATAATACTATACTATAATTTTAATAAGTCTTTGGATTTTGTTTATATAGATCAGTGGCTTTTGTGGTTCATTTGTCTATAAAAAAATGCAATCATTTCTTCTACGTTCATGATTATAATGTAATACATAATATGTAACCTTAATTAATAACAAAAAAATAATAAAAAATTAAAACTACCCTATTTATTTGTTATTGTTTCTTTATTGTATGTATAATCTGTTAATGTATGATGAAAGAAAACAAAAATCGAACAAGCTTTTTCGCCCACATACTATTAACTTTGGCACTGACTAATCTTTTAATGGATGTGATGTTTAGGAGAGGAAATATCCTAAAGTCTTTTGGGTATGAATATAGTGACGGTTGGTAATATTTAAAGATTTCATACATATATATAATTATGGTAGTATACCATAAAGAAGTTAATAACACATATTGTCACATTATAAATTAAGATAATTAAGTGATTCTCAATAAATAATACTGAACATCATACGTAAGAAGAATATAAATCATATTTCAAAGGAAAATGCACACAAATTTTTGCTAAAATTACTTTTCACTTATGTCCTTGTAGATTTTTATAATTATAAAATATATACTTCATATTATTTGGCGTAGAATGTACTTGACAAAAATTATAATTCTAGAGTAATTTAAGAATCATTACCGTGTACACGAAGTACACAAGATAGTTGTTTCATTTTTGGTAAAAGTAATTTTATTTGACTTTCAAAGAAATTGTTTCAAGTACAAACTATATACGTGTTTTCTTTACGTCATTCTTAAAAAATTAAAAAAATTAAAATTAAAAAAAAAATCTCTACTTGGTGGAAATTTCATAGAATAAACATTTTTGCAACGTAATTAACTATCGTAACTTTTAATTTCAATTGTGTTTATATGTACATTTTTTTTTAATATACCAGATTTGTATATAAGCTGATATTACAATAACAATAAATATATTCCATTAATTTTATGATATTTTAACAAGAAAATAAATATATATGTGTAATTGAAGTTTTTAAAGTAATAACATAATTTGTTAAACCTTGATATTTTATCCCCTCTCTTTATCATTAGTATTATTATTTTCATGACTCGTAATTTGCTTTTTATTTTTGTGATGCGGGTCACCTATAGCATTTTATATACAAAAAAAATAATAATATATGCTATAGGTTTCCATGAAAATTGCAATTTACATTGCGTAGAAAAATTGCGTCAGAAAAAAAAATTGTTCATGTATTTTTATTTATATAAACATAAAATCATTATAACACATTGAATGCGTTAATATATATATATATATATATATATATATATATATATATATATATATATATATATATATATATAATACACCAACCTTATTAATTAAAAGCTAATTATTGTTTAAAACAGCATTGTTTTTTATTTATCCAGTTTACTAAATTCTTTCTCTCGAAATATACTCAAAAAGAAAACAAAACTTTTTAAATTTAATTAACTTTGCGCATGTTACTTTAATAATACCTTTCAATATTTAATACATGTACATTACTTTTAATGATAAAATTTATAACCATATAATATGAAGTCATTTTTATAAATTATAAAGTTA
>OX439132.1:8957952-9080452 GCA_949318235.1 Ecdyonurus torrentis
TATATATATGGAATGAGGATGTTGTATATGTATATATTACATAAGTTATTTTATAGTAAATAAATTTAGTTTTGATAATATCAAAGAGTCTACAACATTTGGCATATTGAATGCAATCCCTTTTCCTCTCGTTTGGATTTTAGCTCAAAAGCAAAAGTATATTTAATGCTAATGATTAGTGTATACTTGTACAGTATACATCGACAAAAAATGTACATATTTTCCTTGATATTCCGAGAAAATTACGTACGTTAAATTGAGTTTTGCTTTGATAGAGCTGAAGTTTAGGTGGCAACTGTGATATTTGTACTTACAACGAAAGTTGTCGCAATGCCTTGCTTTGCTGTGTTAGTATGTTATGAGGCAAGTGTAGGCGCCTATGTATGCAACAAAAAAAACATACGGTGCAGCAATGTGCGTCACTTAACACAGCAAACTGTGCTTCTTGTCTCTTACCATACAATTTTTCATCTTTAATTCAACTAATTTCATATTATCATGACTTTTATTTTTATTCTTATGTCATATACAAAATCTCCATATCCATCTCTCTGATCCTTAATTTAACTTATAATTCAATTTTATACTTTATAAATGTGATATAGAAAATCTAATTATAAAAAAAAAAAACTTGCTTTAGATTTTAATTCTATATAATTGCGTTTGGAAGAGACTAAATAAAGTTTTAAAATTAGAATTTTTATGAAATTTTATTATACGTTTGCCAAAAAAGTTTATTTGAATTAGTTTTTAATTATTTTTGTTTTTATTTTCATTAAAGTTAATTACATCATTTTAATTTTATTCATTGAGCATATGAATTACTTTTATTTTAATTGTATTAAAATGTAATAAATTTTGAGATACATAATACTACTTTTAAATACCGTACATTTAGTTTATGGGCTTAATAATTGGAATCCGATTACATATAAGTATAAGACTTACAGAGGGGGATGATAGTGATGTGATATATATCAAAGTTATATAAGGATAATCCTATATATTGCTGCTTATACACTTTAATGTCCACGTCCACATATACACAAACCCTAGATTAATCAGCAGCTCAGCTGTGTAGCCTGATCATCACACATTGGTAAGTGAAGCGAACAAGTGCCAAAACCAAATCATTACACCTCTTTAAACATCGCTTCTCTTTTTCTGCTTCTCTTATATATATATATACCTGATCGTGTATTTCTGGGTCTCATACTCTCACAGCTCACTTAGTTTTCTTTTGACGATCGAGTCACAATCATCATTATCATCATCAACAACACATATATGACGTCATTAAAATGACGATGACAACGATGTATAAAGAATAAATTACACATATTATATATTTTTTAATTATTACTTGGTATTGTGATTTTTCGTAATTTCTGAATAAAAAGAAAATTACTCAAGAAAAATATCATAAAAAGGTTGCAATTTTTCTGTGTTTTTCTTACGTAAAATTCATCGTAAAACTTGACATACACTACTAGCTTACTTACACAATTATTTTGTTAGTATTTTATTGACAGTAAATTGAAAGTGATGTAATATAATGGTTTTAGTATGGAAGAAAAAAAGGATTCATAACTGCTTTATTAAGAAACTGTTATTAAATTTGTATCCATATACAGTGTGTGTTTATAAAATGTATAGTATAATATTGTTTAAGATATGTATAAATATTTTTTACTTTTTTTTATTACCAAACAGAAAAAATATAAACACAGAAAATATATAATTAATATTATAAACTATTAATTAAAGAACATAAAGCTATTTAATTTTTTTCATGAATTTTTTTTTCTCCTTATTAAAGATCGAGATGTACACTAAAGCTTAACCTTGAATTAACTTCTTTTTTTTGTTTTTTTTTTTTTTCAATTTTATTTCTTAAAATTAGCAATTTTTTTCTTACACATTATCTAGAATGACAAGGTAGTAAAAATTCTTGATGCATACATACATGTTGTCTCTACCTTGAAAAGAAGTTTGCATAACTCATAAGCCACTAATGACGTCACAAAAAAATAAAGTTCACCAGCCTGACTGTATACTTTTTTTTTTCTTGTATAAGTTCTGAAGCAGCTTTGCTTTTGCTGAATGTTTTTTAGAAGGGAAAAAAAGTGACTTAAATATATGAGACATCCTTTTGTTAAAACTAAACAAATACGCTTTTTTTTTTACTTTTTTTTTCTTACATTTTTTTTTTAATCTTGCTAAAGATAAGAACAAAAAAAAGTAGAGAAGAAAAGAATTGCAATAGAAAATGCATGAGATACAATGTTAAAGGTTAACTTTTTTCTTTCTTTTTTGTTGTTATTTAAAATTTTAATGCTTCTTTTTTAGTATAGAAACTAGTTGAAAAGGCAGAATAATCTATCAAAACTCCTTGACGTATGAAATTTTGAATTCAGTTGTTGGCGAATCAACTAACAAAGACTAGAATTAATTAATATAATATGTTTTGATTAGCTAGAAATGGTTTTGAAAATATATGACAAATCTTCGAATTAAACATTTACATCTACTATTCTCTCTCTCTCTCTCTCTCTCTCTCTCTCTCTCTCTCTCTCTCTCTCTCTCTCTCTCTCTCTCTCTCTC
The DNA here is from genome assembly GCA_949318235.1 of Ecdyonurus torrentis. Taxonomy (NCBI): domain Eukaryota; kingdom Metazoa; phylum Arthropoda; class Insecta; order Ephemeroptera; family Heptageniidae; genus Ecdyonurus; species Ecdyonurus torrentis. The sequence goes on from OX439132.1 coordinate 8,960,557, forward strand.
TCTCTCTCATTCTAAAGTTTTAGTACTACTTACATGACTGTTATATAATTAAAATTATTAAAGGTAATTTTTAATAACATAACAAGTATGTATAGTAATAATTAATTATTTTTTTCCAATAATTATTATGTATAAACATTTTACCAAAACACTTTGTATTATCATGATTATATAACACACGAGACAAAAAAATATATATTAAATTAAGTTATTATATAATATTTATATTACTCGTAATATTCAGAGTACTTATACACCGGTATATATATATATATATATATATATATATATATATATATATATATATATATATATATAAATATATATATATATATATATATATATATTTATTATTTTTATTTATACCCTCTAGTTACTTTTAAGGTGTATAACTACAACAATAGAAAGACAGAGAGAAATTGAGAGTTATATATTTTCACGGTCTAAAACTTCATTGTTGTATAATAATATCTGTTTTCATACAAAAGCAATTTGTTTAAATTATTTTATATATCTCATCATTCTTCATTCAAACATCATTCTTAAAGAATTCATTAATAAATTTAAAGTATACTATAAAGCTGTTGTATTAAAAAAGTAACAACAAGAATGATTACTTCAATTTAGATAATATAAAAATTTAAAAACAGATCAATTTTATAATGATATCGCAGACGATTTTTTTTTCTATATCTTTTATACATATTTTTTTAGATATTATAATACAAATCAGATTTTGTTTACAGAAAAAACTTTATTTACCAAATTTTAATTAAAATTTCAAAGTTTTTGAAGAACCTTTTCTTTAGATTACAACAATATTTAATTGAATATGAAATGCCTGATGATGACAATTATAATCAACAAAACAGAATCAAAAGATTTAAAGATGTCTGTTTGTCTGCGTAAAATACTATAGTACCGTTTTAAGTATATATATATATATATATATATATATATATATATATATATATATATATATATATATATAATATATATATAATATATATATAAGATAATAATGAAGTTTCTTTATAACTTCATAAACTTTAATAAATTAATTATAAAGATAAATCGATTTTTCTTTATCTTATTATAAATGTTTTGAAAATCGTGTTTGATTAGTGAGTTGTCATAATTTTAGACTTTTGTGTGTTAGCTAAACTTTGACCTTCAATTTTTAATGCAAAAATCGATTAAACCTTAGCGACCAGCTGCTATAACGCTTACACAAACTAATCAACTAACGACTATCTTTTTCTACCTCTTTTTACGTCATATCACTCTCTTTTTCCATGTAAAAATGTTTGCTATATTATATTGATCATAAAAAAGACCTTGTGTTCTTCTCGCTTTATAAAAATACGCCCTCTAAAGTACATATATTCTCATCATATTTATTTCATATATATATTAAAAAGGGGGGGGGGGGGAAAGCAAGTTTTACATATATATATATATATACAAAAATACTGAATAAAATATTTTAATTTGTCACGTGATTCTCGCATATCTCTAGAAAGTTGTTATTATTATTATTATTTTGTACATTTTGGAAGAGTGAAATGGGAACAAAAATCGATTTCCTATAATAAAATCAAATTGCTAATGAAAAATTAAGATTAAATTATTTTAACATTCTTGATCTATAAATTAAGAATGTTGGTTTTAATTTGAAAAACAAAAATATTTTGATATGTTTTACTAAAATATTTGTCCACGGCTGTAGCTAATATACACACGCATAATGCATATATATTTGGTTTTTCTAATTAAGAGGGGCTATCAATTTTAACGCAACTTTTGTTTAGATCTTCAAATGCAAAACATTATAGTAATAATTAAAATAATATTATTTTAACTTTGAATTAAAATTCATATTTTTTTTCTTTTTGATTATATTGAACGCCTGATATATGACACGCATACATTAAATCGGATATATATGTAAATGTAAAATAATCAACTGAACTGTGATTGTATGATCATTTGATGAACCATATATTGAAACCAGACTGCGTAATTAATATTATATATTATTGATCTCTTTTCCCTTATTCGGCGTAATTAATTTAAATAAATAAACATATAATATAAATTTTGTGACATCTATCCACTTTCATTTTTTTTTTTTTTTTTTTTTTTTTAATCCGATATGATTAGAAAAGAAAAATACAAATATATTATTTTATATACTTTCATTTTTGTATCCTTTAAAGGAAATTGATATTTAAGTTTCAAATACAAAAAGTGATTGTTTAAAATTATAGGTTTACTTATTATTATTGATGTATCAAATTTTGCAATAACCTATAGGTAATTATTTTTGTAAACTGTTATATCCTTTATTGATTTTTTTCTTCAAAAGTCTTTGAGTATAATTATACTATATACCTAACAAGTATTATAGATATAAAAAAACTGTATAAATGCATTTAAGTGATAACTATTTAATTAAAAAGCCAAATGACATTATTCAAAAAAATAACTTAGATGTATGATAAGATATTATGTATATTATATGTATAGTTAAAGAAATAAATTCATTAAAAAAGTCAATATCATCATTGAATACTGGTATATGATAGGGAAAAAAACATAAAAAAAAACAGTAATACTATGAACACATAGAGTGGTGCATGATTATATTATAGAAAATATTACAGTTAGAAAAACTTGATATAACCTAAGAAAAACCGCTGCATAATATATAATGAATATACTATATAACGTAATTTTATATAGGATATTGCTGTTATATGCAATGATTATTTCTACACAATATTATATGAGTCAGTAATATTATAAGAAAATTATTAATATTTTTTGTGTAATAGTCTTTGTAATTTCTGTGTATATATCGGTGTTTTACACTTTTTTTAATTGTTATTTTGACGTTTACTAATTTGCAAGACAAACATAAGAAAATTGTTTCTTTTTCTTAAAAAATTCGCTGCCAAAATTTCGAGAAAAAAAGTAAATAAATTTAAGTTTAATGTATTTTAAAAAAATTATTGAAACAAATGTGACTAAAATTTGATTATATATTTGTTTAACTACTTGAAAATTACATATTTATCTATAACTTTGTTTTGTTTTAATAGTTAAAAATAATTATATTATTTATGGCAAAGTGTTATATATTATTATAAACGGTTACCTATGTTTCATGTTATGATTATTATTATATATATAATATAGGAATCAGGTCAGTATGACAGGGTGCGTATAATAATGCATCGTATATTCTCTGTACGTTAGTTTTTATCAGTAAGAAAAGTGCAGCACGTGTACTGCATTTGACCTGCATTAATATAGATATATAATAATATAAAAATGAACTTATCAACTATGTATTATATAGTCTCAACTATATTATAATTAGAGAGCAAACATTGTAATTATTCATTGCCTTTATTCTGTTTGCTTAATAGCGGCAAAGTTTTGCCCTTGCAAATTTGAATTTATATGCATACATTGTATTTTAGTTTAAATAGAATAAATTAAATTAAAGACTGAATTTGAATGCGAGTTTAAATATTTCAGTAGGACAAATATCAATGGTCAAGTATATCAATTTTCCGCCAGCAGGGTTATTTTCACATAATATGCAACTTAATTTGTGTTATTTTAAATGTATTCATAATTTGCTGTAATTTGGCGCTATATAGTAATATATTAGAAGGGTGTCGGGGAGACGTTTGCGGGGTCAATTAATGAGTTCATTGATGTTCTAAACTGAGATATGGCTAGTGCGTATCAACTGTGGAAATAGTGTTTGCCACTTCTTCTTCTTTTTTTTTTATTTATTTATTTTTTCCCCAAAGCAATCCGTTTTTTTTTTTTTTTCTCCGATAGTAAAGAAAAAGTAAATATTTACCTTTTGGCAGTTTTGTGAACCATGGCCCGCTTATCGTCTTTGGGCAGGCGCAGGTAGTCTTGGTCGCCCAGTAAGAAGAGGTCCTTGGATATTATCATGTCTTCTTCCTGCAGAGGGTGTTTCTCACTCCTCCTCCACCTTCCCTGCTGCAGATTTGACAATTGTTCCTTCGCTGCACCGCCGTTGTTGTTGTCGCCTTTGCCGATACTGGCTCGGCGCAACGTAATAAATATATAATATAACCGCACGTATTCTATTTTTTTTTAGCAGTAAAATATACTGCTTATAATTATAGTTCCAGTTTTAATATAAACCCTTTGTCACAATCGCTCCATGGAGTCCACAAATTAAAAAAATAACACAAAATATTTTTTTGAAAAAAAATTAATAATAATAATTTCACTATCACTTTAAAAAAGTTAGCTTTATAATTTTTTTTAGAAAAATGAAATTTTATTTGGAAACAATTTTCAAAATGAAAGAGAAATGTGTTTGTTAAACAAAAATTTAAACTTGTTTCACCACTCTCACACTTTATAAATTATAAAAAGACGTAAAGATTGAGAATTGCCAGTAGGTACGCTACTCAACCACTACTGGCCCACATTCTCGTGCTATAAGAGCACAAGTAAAATCCCTACTCCTTTTTTTTTTTTTTTCTCGTTCTCTCTTCCTACTTGGGTTTAGAATCGAGCTTATATGTTGTGAGCTATAGTAACTAAACGAGAAGAGAGAGCCGCCTTTTGCTTTGCCTCGAGTCGTCGCAATGTTGTTCGCCACTCGCTCACCGCAGAAAACCTGCTTACTTTACTTTGCTTGCGCTCTCTTTGGCAGTACTCAACACTGATATCAACTTCAAACTTCTTTCATACCGCCATAAAATTCACCAATCACAAATTACTTCTATAGTCACGTGATACAAATTTTACCAACGATAAAACTGCTAGTGACATCTATTCAATATCATGACAGTTAAAATTTACTACGAATTTGTTTAAAACTTTTTTTTCACTATAAAAATTTATGACGCGGAAATGATACCAAATTTATATATCATGCGCATCATCGTGCATTTAAGTTACTTTGCGCAAAGGTTGTAAATAAATTAAATTTTATTATACAGTTTTGACATCATCTTACACTAATAACTATTGCAAATTTACTTAATTACATGTTAGCTTGCTATTATGTAAAAGAATTATGAATTACTGGAAAATTGCGTAGAAAATGATGCACTATTGTATATATCATGACAATTTGTGCTATTACACACAATTTCAAGAACACCTTGACTTTTTTTTTCTAATTGCGTAGTGAAGCAAACAATATATTAAAAATGTTGTGGAGCAGAGAGTGCAAATATCTGTACATGCATGGCCGGGCTGGCACCACAGAAGGGGGGTCAAGAAGGACCCCCCCCCCCGCCGAAAGCGTTGTAAAAAAAAAAAAAAAAAAAAAAAAAAAAAAAAAAAAAAAAAACGGGAACTGACTACGTGGTTTGAGAGTCCAACTGTGAGAATTTCCAGTCGCTCCTTATCGCCAGCCTGGCCATGTATCTGTATATAAAAATATATAGTTACAAAGTTTCATAAAATATAAATTACTTGCAAAAAGAATTCATTGTTTTGCATGGGACAGAAAATATACACAATCTTTAAATTATATTCAGGCAAATTATTGACGAGACAAACGTAGCGTAACATATTAATGTTCTGACTTTAAAGTTAAAACTACCAATGTCTAATAAATATAAATAAGTAAATTTAATAATGTCCCCCCCTTGATGAAATCCTTTTTCAATTATTATTTTAATAATCTCCAAGTTTCTGTAAACATTTTCTTTAATTTTCATTATACTTTCTTTTTCTTCCACTTTTTTTTTAAACTTATAATGCAGGTAGCTTAATGAATATTGCTACAGAAAAACAGTTTTGACTTCTAACTTCTCTGTTATCTAGAGATATTAACTTCTAGTTGGCAAATTTACATAACAAAGAATACACACACACACGCACACATGGCTTGAGCTAAAAGTGCTCTTATATTTTAAAGAACATTAACCTCCTCACTGTCAGTCTGCAAAATTTTAAGAAAGTTGCACGTGGTTTATGACAAGATAGATTTGCCACAAACTATTATACAAGTTCATTAAACTTTTAAGATCATATCAGTATTGAACTTCTTAAATTATGCACCATAGGATGGATGATATATATCTATAGATAAAAAGGTAAGGTAAAAGACCTTTGCAAATAATAATTTGCAAACTTTTATTTAAATCACTAACATCTTAACTATATGCAATATATACACAAAGCGTACGTAAGCAAAGAAATAAATTAAAAAGGTTTGAAATGTTTAAACAGTAGTCATAAATGCAGAATGTAAATATATTATAATGACCTTTGCTGTCAGTTAAATTGTATCACATTTAAAATTACTTGCAAATATATATTTATGCAAAAAAAAAAAAAAAAAAAAAAAAAAGGTTCAAGGGCTGTAAATAAATATTATTATAAAGAAAACAAATTATACTTATTTTCTTATCATTTTATTTATTTTAAAACTCAATTTTTATAATGAAATTTAAAAAATGATAATTTTATGTGATTTTCTTTACACAATGGATGAAATCAATTTAAGGAAAAAACCATCGCAAACCGAAACAAACCGAAACAAACCTACTGTTACCAAAAATACCACCAATAGCATTCCGTCAACCACCAAATATTAAAGCAATCTTATCCCATACTGATCCCACACCAAAACCTAAGCCCCTACCTAGTGGATCTTTCCCCTGTCAAAACAACGGCAAACAGAGCAACAGAGGAAGGAGATGCGATACATGCATCACTCAAATCCCCAGCAAAACGTTTACAAGTCCCGTCACCAACCTTACATACCCTATCCACGGCCACAATACATGCACATCAGAAAACGTAATCTACAAACTTGAATGTACCCAACATACCACCAACCCCACCACAGGCCAACAGGAAAAATGTCAAGCATTTTACATAGGCTTAACCACACAAAAAGTGAGAGACCGCATGAATGGCCACAGACAATCCGTAAAAAACAATGAGATGGAAAAACCTGTGGCTGAACATGCGGCCTCTCATGGCATATCAAATTTCCAATTATGTTATAAATCAACAATACTTCGCACTATTCCGGGCCCAGCCAACTATGCGACATTACGACAATATGAATTAGCATATCAACATATATTAAGATCCAGAAAAGCCCAAGGGCTGCCTGGACTTAATATTCGCTAACATATTTCAAAAATATACCCTATTCCCGCTCCCCTCCCCACCTTTTTCCCTTTCCCTCACTCACTCCTTCCCTCACTCATTCACACTCCTTCCCAGATTCCCTACTCCACCCCCACCCCTCTCCACCAACTCCAAACCAGCAAGAGCATAACACGGCAGTACAAGACAAGACACTGCTCAGTGATGTGCTCAAGTAATTTTCTCTTTTGATTGATAATGTCATTATCATATGACGAAAGCTCTCAAGTTATAAAGAAACTTTTATAACATATATTATACTGTGCCATGCAAGACCTCGACCTCTCCATAGAACTTCTACTGTGGTAAGGCCCTTGCTGGTTTTTCTATCCTTTTCTTTATCATTGATCCTAACCACAATGGATGAAATAATAGGTAATAATAATAAAAAAAAGTTTTAAATTTTTGAATACATATTATTTTAAATATAAAAAATAAAGTAAACCATGCTTGCTAAAAAAAAAAAAAAAAAAAAAAAAATCTAACATAATTTATACATTACTATATATAGGCAATTTTCATTTGCAATCAATCAAAATAACATTTTTTTTTTTAATTTTACAGTTTAAAATCAGAACTTATCATTGCAATACTATTTTACTGGTATATTTTAGGAGCAAGACACAATAGTAGGTTTAGTAACATTTATTATAAAAAAAAATATCAAGAAATGGAGATGTTGAACATTGAACATTATAAATGAAAACCTAATTACAATTAATGTACTTCCACTCCTGCAAAAGATAAAACAAATATTGATGTTTACAGAGTATTTATATAGAAACTTTATCATAAGTGCAATAACTTTAATGTCAAGTATTGCACATGTACATGTACGTATGTACGTAAGCAGAGATTTATGGTTATATTTAATTGTCAGAGTCACCATCAGACATCTGATCTGGAACAAGCATGTGGTGTTTGTCTTCTGTGGTGATCAACTCCCCAATAGCTCTGTCAACAAACAATTGTAAAGATAAGAGAACATTGACTGCAATATTAAGATCAAGTTCATTAACCCAACAAATACCTATATTTACTAAATGAATCTTGAATGAAGTGTAAATTAAGAGATCAACAGAGGAGAGGGGACTAATGCACGAAGAATGCTTTATTTGGTGTGAATCATTTTTATACCTAAGTATAATTAGAATGATATGGTTTGTAAGCATTTTTTTTTAAATATAGACCTATTATAGGTATTAAAAAAAAAAAAAAAAAAAAAACTGAGGTTCAATATTGACAAGTTCGTGAATTTTTTTTTGTAATTCTGATCATGTATTTCATTTTAACATGAAGTTACAAAATTTGAAGCTAGTATGATTTTTTTTAATTTTTTTACTTTTATTATTATTATTATTTTTATTGGAAATATTTTTAAATTAAGTTTATAAATAAGGGGGGAAGAAACTAATTTAATAAATGATAAAACCTAAATGATATTTTGCTTACTTTTTTTGTTGTACAAAAACAAAAAAGACACGAGAATAAAAGTAAATATGCTTAATTTTCTTATATGTGGTGATCTTAGTTCCCACTTTTAATAATTAAAAGGAAAAAAAAAAAGGTTTTACTTCTAATTTTCTTTTCTGAGCTAATATTTCATAATTGGTAAGATTGCAGACACATTTTAATTTAGCTGTAAATTATAATTAAAATGTTAAATAAAACTTACTGCAGCATGGCTTTCTCAGTTGAGCATGTCTCCCAGTCTGCAATTTGGGGATGTGAGATTTTGTGCTCTAACAACTGGTCCAAACGTTTCCTCAGCTCCTGAAATTTAATCATTGAACAATTTCATTAATTTCTATTTTCAACATAAACTTTGTTTTTCACATTAAGAATTAATCTCAGTCAAAGAAAAAAAAAAAAAAAAAAAAAAAAGCATGAGTCACAGTTAGCATAATATTGAAGTGTCTATTGAATGTAAGAGATAATTAGGGTAGAAAGTTAAATACAGTATTTTATGAATTTTATCATCTAAATTCAAAGAAAAGTAAAAAGAGACCATTATTACACAGCTATAATGAGCACTTATTTTTCTCATAAGATAAATATTGCAAATAAAACATGAGTTATTGAATGGCAATATAAAATATCACAATCACATGTACACATTACACACCTTGAGCAACGTTGCTGTATCCTTATTACAAGCAAACTGCAGTTTGTCCATCTTGAGCAAAGTTGAACCAGTCTCATCAGTAACTGTATGCAGACCTCCTCCAAAGAAGAGCAAAGGTAGAGGGTGCACCATGGTGGTGTCATGAAGGTAGATAGCAGTACTACGAAGCTTGAGGTGATATAACATTAACGGACTCTCAAACTCATATTGACAAGAGTTAACGGATTTGGGGTGTATTTCAACATGACCATCTTCTGGAGTAACCATATTCACTTTAGAGCGGCCTGTTTTCTTGTTTCTTTTGACCTTCCTGATGGAAAAATAAACAAAATTGTAACATGGTACATGGTTATTGAAAAATAGGCTGAATAATTAAGTACTAATAGGATAACTTGATCCACTGCAAGTACTTTCATATAACCACTGCTTAACTTTCCTCTAGTTTTAATTTTATGTTAATGGCACATTCAAATTTAATCCTTATTTTTATGTGGGAAAAATAATGGCAATAATATACCAAAAATGATGACTTTTGATTATTTTTCTTACATTATGGTATATCAGGTCTTCCAGATAGAAATGTCATATTAGAGTTTTTTTGTGATGCGACCTTGATTTTTACTTGTTCTTTTCATAGAGCTCATAGTCGCATGGCAAAAAAACTCTAATGTGACATCTCTATTCGGAAGACCTGATATGAACTAGTTATCGGCAGGCCGCAGTTATCGGCAGGCTCTTTATTTTACGGCGAAAGTGTTAAGTTTACAAGATTCTACTAGAACCATCCATCGTAGAATTCCGTCTTCTTGCCATACCACTGCTTAAAACTCTTTTATCAGTAGAGGGGGCCGAGATAAATAGAGGTGCTGATAACTGCGGCAGTGTTGGTTTGGCTGCTTTTCTCAACAATACTATAGGAATTTCAACCTTTAAGCTGCCGATAACTAGTTCTAATACCATACATTCTTTAAAAATAATATTAAAAAATAGAATGTTAAAAGGTCTGAGAACAATAAAAATTTCCTTTGAACAAATGCAATTAAGTTAAATTGTGGGAACTATTTTGCAATGCAAAATGTTTATGTTGACATTATTTGCAATGTGTAAACTGATTTCATTAATTACATAACATTTTATACACAAGCTGTATTAGACTTACTTGATGACAGCCACATTAGGATAGAGGCCAGCACACACCACTGCCTTCACCAAGCTACGATTGCCAGAGTTGATGTTGAAATCTTTGTGCTTGGGATTTGGAGCAGAGATGAATTTCATTTCATTAAGGTGCTCCGCAAATTGTCGTTTCATATCTCTGTTGAGAGCAATAAAATAAGATACAAAATTTTAATACATGTATTTAAAGATTGTTGAAAGTTTCAATACTAGCACTGAAACAATTATGAAATATTTGTTACTATAAAAGCTTAAATAAAAAGTAACAATATTATATTAATTACTAATATTTAACATTAATTTATTATTTAATATTTAACAGTAGGAGAGTTTAAAGGAAAAAAATGGATTTATGATAATGAGATATCAAGGCATGTGTGAGAGTAAACGGAAAGTTGAGTGAGTGGTTTAAAGTGGGTAGAGGCGTTAGGCAAGGATGTGTGATGTCGCCGTGGTTATTCAATATTTTCATGGATAAATGTATAAAGTTGGCTGAAAAGTATGGAAGTGGAGTAAACGTAGGTTTATTAATGGTGTGGATGTTGTTGTACGCTGATGATGCGTTGATGGTGGCTGAGAGTGAGGAAGAATTGCAAGAGATGATTGATAGGTTGGAAGAAAGCACAGAACAAATGGATCTGAGAATAAATGTTGGGAAAACTAAAGTAATGGTATTTGGTGGAGAAAATGATGATGGAAATGAATTCACACTGAATGGAGAAAAGCTGGAAAGAGTGAAAGAGTTTGTATATTTGGGAAGATTATATCAAGAGAATGGAAGTATAGATGGGGAGATTGAGAGGAGAGTGGCGGCAGGTAGGAAAGTAGTTGGCAGCATGGCAGGATTGGCCAAGAGTGATGCTTTATCAAACAAAGCAAAACTTACAGTGTACAATTCTGTCTTACTCCCAACTATCTTATATGGTTCTGAATCATGGGTATGTCAGAGTAGGCATATGAGTAGGGTGAATGCTGTTGGTATGAGTTTTCTCAGAAGTATGTGTGGTAAAACAAGATTAGATAGGGTAAGGAATACTTGGGTGTTGGAGAAATGTGGAGTAAAAGAAACTGTGACTGAGAAGTATGAGAACAGTGTATTACGGTGGTTTGGTCATGTTGAGAGAATGGGTGACGAAAGAATAGCAAAGCAGGTATTTCATAGTAGAGTGGATGGAAGGAGAGATAGAGGCAGACCTAAAACATCATGGTCTGAGGTGGTTGGAAGATGTTTGAAAAATAAGAATGTACGCAGTATGAAATGCAAAAGGAAATGTATGAAACAAGGTATGAGACTGGCGGAAGCAAGTGAAGTATGTCAGGATAGGAAGTTGTGGAGGTCTATCACTGGGTTGGCTTACCCCGAAAGGGATTTATAGCGTCATGATATGTATGTATGTATGTAGATATCAAGAAAAATAAACCATCAAGGTTAGGTATGATAAATTTGAAAGAAAAGGATAGGAGAAACCAGCACGGGCTCTACAATAGTGGATAGAATCCCGTAGCTCAGTGAAAATTTTGCTAGCTCAGATAAAAAAAATAAATAAAAAAAATAAAAAAATAACACATTGAAAATATTTTGGCATTTAACTCCAAGAGAGACGGAGAGTGTTATTCCTTCGTCAGTCCTTAATACAGACTCAGAGAGAAACTATGACTTATCATTGATACTCTCTCTCTCTCTCTCTGTGCTAGCAAGATTTTCAAGAACTATGGGACTCTTCACTATGGTAAGGCCCTTGCAGGTTTCTCACATCCTTTTCTTTCAAATTTATCATACCTAGCCGCGATGTTTTATTTTCCTTAATATATCTCAAATGTAAAAATTACCTGAGGAAAACCAAAGTACTTGAGGAAAGAAAATAATCCCAGCAGAAATCTCGACCTTGGTGGTACTCTTCTGCCTGCTCCCAGCACTTCATTGCCTCAGCATAAACCAAGTGGTCACTCTTGAGACCAAGGGACAGCTCGTATTTCTTTGCATTTGCTCTTTCTTCAGACCCCTGGTAACATAAAGGACAAATTTCCCACATGGTTACAATAGAAGACAGAGGGGGGAGAAAATAATAATAAACATGCTAATATGCTAGCATGCTAACAGGTTTTTCTTCAAGTTTTAGCTGCAGTTTTATAAAAATCTATACATTTAAATTTATAATGATTCACAGGCTCGGACTGGCCATAAGAGCAAGTCCGCAATACGTGGTCCCCCTGTTTAGAGGCCCCTAAGGCCCAAAAAGGGGCGTAACTAGGGTGTTACGCCCCCTTTGTGGCCCCTAAAGAGGATGTTACACCCCTTTTGCGGACGAGGCCCCTTGATTGCCAGTCCGACCCTGATGATTCATAATTGCTGAACATTTCTCATGACTCATGTGCAAATTAATTATTTTTAATTAAAATGTGAGGGAAAGACAGCCTATAAAACCTTGGCCAAAATAATAATAATAAACCACATAACCATACATAATTCAAATCAATGTTAAATATTAGGGGGAACTGGGGCAATACGGAACACTTTTCACATTTTATTTTTTCTATTTTTTAATTTTTGATAAATGATGAAATATAAAATGTGCTAATTTAGTTCATCTATTCCTACACAAACCCTAGAAGTTTGAATACTCTACTCCAACTATCAGTATTTAAATTTTTACAAATACAAAAAGACCTTTTTACTCGCTTTGCGCAAAAACCCGGGGCAGTATGGAACATTTTGGGGGCAATATGGGTCAGCCCAAAAAAAAGCACAATGTGCATATTTAGGATGTCTGTTTTATTTTATTTGAAAGGAGACACTTATTATCTCCTAATATATCACAATTTTAAGCCTGAAATATGCAAACTGTCCCTGGAAAAAAAATTACAAAATTTCGCCTTCAACTGAAAAATCTGAGACTTATCCGATGTGATATTTAACTGTTGATTTGAGTGCTAACTTGGCAGCTATGAAATCATTAATACATTGATTGATTTGGTAATTATACTAAGCTGAATCAGTCTTCAAATAAGTGAGTTTTGACTTACTGCTACTAAAATTGAACAAAAGTGATCCCAATTATCACAATGAAGGTGTTCCATATTGCCCCATTAAAGTGTCCCGTATTGCCCCATGGTAGGCTGTACTTGTTAAACATGGATATCAAGAATTGTAGATAAACTAATGAAACAAATTTTATGTAGTAATATATAAGTGATATATGAAGTCATGTTCCTGCAAAAAAATTTTGATTGGGGAATGAATATTTTTTATTTTATTAGTAAAATTGTGAAAATATTAAAACTTGCTTTTTTGGCTCCAAATTTTCTTTCTTGGTTTTTACCAAAATGATTAAAGACCCATGTTTACAATTTGCACAGTTCAACACAAGCTGCTTATGTCATCAACTGGTAAAAATTTGAACTTCCTACTACCATTCAAAGTAATTTAAATTTAAAAAAGTAGATTTTTTAAGTGTTCCGTATTGCCCCAGTTCCCCCCTACAGTATTTGATTTCCTAAACACATTGTAAAGAATAAAATAATGATTGCCAGGACAAAATACATACTAAAAAGTTACATGTAAAAAGATATTTACAAGCATAATATGCTTCTTTACGAGTCTAGGATGTTTACCACAACAGAACGTTATAAAGACCAATCACTATGTAAAGTGCTGTTGGCTTACCCTGAAAGGGTTGTATAGCATCATCATTATATGTTTGTAATGCCCGTAAGTTGCTACAATACTACAACCAAGGTTAAACCAGGTTTAAGTTGTTGCAACATACGGGGTTAGTATTTATGTAAGGCCAGATGATACTTACAAGAGGTAAGATGAAGGGATCTTTGTGACTGAGACTTGCAGCCACAGATAGCACAGGATCCAAACATCGAAACAATGATGCCATAAGAATCATCTTCCCAATCTGAGGGTCCATGGGAAGCTGGGCTAAGTGGAAGCCAAGAGGTGTGAGATGCTCTTCTTCATCCAGTGCATTCAGGGTCTCTAACAACTGAAAAACAAATAATACAGCAATTGCAGTATCTATTTGATATAAATGTGTTATTCTATATGTCTCTGATTAGAAAAATGAAATAATATTTTATAACCAAGTTGTATTTATTATTAATTTAAGGAAAAAAACATCCTAGTTAGGATCAACAATAAGAAAGAAAAGGACAGAATTACCAGCAAGGGCCTTAACACAGTAGGAGTTCTATGGAGAGTGGAGAGGCCAAAGTCTCAGATGGCACAATTTTTTATTATAAAAAAAAAAAAAAAAAAAAAAAAGTTCATTTTACACACTGTAACTGAGAGCTTTCTTCGTTACATTAGATTCTAACCGTGATGGGTTTTCCCTTTAATTAATTATATATACAAAGGCAATATTTTGTTTCCATGAATTTATTCCTTATTATGTTCTTGTAATTAGAATTTCAATTACGTAACTTACAAATAGTGTAATTATAATTATTTTGCAAATGAACACATTTTTTTTCAGATTAGATTATGTATTTAAATTAGAACACCAAAATGATTTATTACAGAACCAAAACTACCAAGCAAACAATCTAAAAGTAATTAACAGTTTGAATTTAGTCAAATATTAATTGACTTGAGCTAACCTTGATTGAGTGATCCACAGCCAGAGGGTCAGGAGGATCCATTACTTTTTGAAGAAATGGTCTCACAGAGCCTAGCTGAAGAATTTTCAATTGCAGGATAACTTCTTCCAAACGACTACGTAACATTTCAGGTAGAGGGTATTGTTGCAGAGTCATCTCTCGACGTTTGGTGAACAGATGATAGCAAACTCCAGGTCTTACTCTGAAATAAAAATAAATCATTACCACATTACTCTCTATATCAAAAATACAAACATAATACAGAAGTTACAATAAAGTTTTACTATGCATCAGTTATAAAGAAACTTTTATAGCATTATACTGTGCCATGCAAGACCTCGACCTCTCCATAGAACTTCTACTGTGGTAAGGCCCTTGCTGGTTTTTCTATCCTTTTCTTTATCATTGATCTTAACCGCGATGGTTTTTTCCTTAAATTGATTACTATGCATTGAATATGATTTTAAAGTTATAACAAGCAACAGTATGTAACTAAATTTTTGTTCACACTCCCAGTTTGATATGTACCTATTAAAGAAAATAAACCATCGGTTAGGTATGATAAATTTGAAAGGGTGTGGATAGGAGAAACCAGCAATGACCTTACCATTTTATTGATGTGAACGTCACAATTTCTACTTTGCAGTGAGGAAATAATATAAAAAAACATTTTATTATCATGATATTTAGCTGTCAAGTCAGTAATTAACTACAGTATTTTGCAAATAAGATTTTAGAGAAATGTGCACTTATATATCTTATTTTTGGCTAAATATGTAAGGTGGAATGCATAATCACCTTGTGGGGAAGAATGAAGACTTAAAAAAAGGGGTTAACTTTTTTTTCAGTTTGATTCCAAATTTGCAGTTTTTTATAATTATCAATCTCAATTTGACTAAATTACCTTCCCGCTCTGCCTCTTCTCTGTGTCGCATTGGCAAGGCTCACCCACTCTGCTTTCAGTGTCTGAATATTCCTCTGCACATCAAAGTTTTTCATCTTTATGCGACCACAGTCTACCACATACACAACATCTTCTATGGTAATACTGGTTTCTGCTATGTTGGTTGAGATCACTATCTTGCGAACACCTGTAAAAGTTGAAAGTTATTTAATATGGAGTTTGAAATTTTAAGATCATTTAGCAAACAATTCATAACACAATATGTATAAAGGTGTAAGAATTCTTATTTTCTTAATCTTTAATTCCACTTTATTTAATAATTGTCTGCTAACCCACTACATAGTTTTTACTGTTACCTGGTGGTGGCTTCACAAAAATTTCTTTTTGGTTCACAGTTGGCATGGCAGAGTGAAGTGGAAGAACTCTGAATCTTGCTGAAAAATTATACAACTAAATATTAAAGAATAACAATTGCAAAAACAAACAAACAAACAAAAACTAAAAAAAAAAAAAAAAAAAAAAAGAATAGAATAGAAAAGAAAAGAAAAGAAAAGAAAAGAAAAGAAAAGAAAAGAAAAGAAAAGAAAAGAAAAGAAAAGAAAAGAAAAGAAAAGAAAAGAAAAAGAAAAAGAAAAAGAAACTTTATAGTTTCTGCATTTTAAGATTTGGTCACCTACCCTACATCACTGTTAATTCAAAATGATTAAAGACACTTTTCAGCATTATATTATGTAGCGGTTTCTTTGACTTTTTTTTTTTTTTTTTTTTTAATTTACAGCACTATATTTAATGCTGCACTCACACTCAGATGCAGCTATTAGTTTAATATGTAATGCGCATAAAATATGAGTTATTTACCTTTTGAGAAGAAGCTTGATTCACAAATTTGGTTGTAAAGTTTGGAAATATGGTCCCAGCCAGGTAAGAAGACAAGTATCGCTCCGTCAGGTTGAGTGTTGGAAATGTGTTGAACAAGGGCAGCAATCAAGTCAAGATTTAACTCTTCGCATTCTGGTAAAGCAAGGGAATCAAGGACATGTTGATCATACTTGCCATCACTCTTCAGTTTCCTAACACACATACAAAGTTTTGATGTTGCAGTGTAAAAATAACAATAACAACATAAGTTTCATTATATTTACCTAAGAAATGGACCCATCAACTCTAAATATTCTGATTTTTGCTTATCAGCTTCTCTACCTACTGAAGTATATCTTTTCCATTTAGGCACGTTTCTTAAATTTTTACTTCCAAATCTAAACCTAAAGATTGATAAGAAAAGTTATAATATGTGCAATCTTACATCCTAAAACATGATATTACCCTGTCATTTGCAGTACATCCTCTAAGTAGTGAGCTTCTACTTTGAAGGTTAAGCCAGGAATGTTAAGCATTGGGCAGTTGCCGTAGTAACGAGAGAACAACTGAGCATTTAATGTGGCACTCATCAGTATCAGCTTCATGTCAGGTCTCTGAAATTACAGTATCTTATATTTGAGGATTGTTATTATAATGCCACAAATTTGATCCCTTTTCCCAATCAACAAATTAGAGATTTTTTTGTGTTAAATTATCTTTCAATTTAACATCGTTCAACTCACCATTGGCTTTTTGATATTGAGATTTTTTTTTTTAACAAAGTAGTTGATAGTGGTAGTATATAATATAATAAAATGATAATTTGGTGTTGGTACAAACATCTTTGTGCAAAAATTTTGCCGTAGCATTTTGTTATTGTGAAGCTCATCAAAACTAACAATTGCTCATCATGCACAGTAATTTATTTATTTGTTTTTTTACATGATTTATAAAATATTTGTAGAAAAAAATAACAATAAATAAATAGAATAGTAATAGTAAAAATATCAGTGGAAAAAGAAACTTACATGAGGCAGCAAATCTCTCATTATAGTGAGTATAAAATCACTTAAAGTATCTCTCTCGTGAATTTCATCAACAACCAGATGCGATACTTGCTCTAAACATGGATCATTCTGAAGCCATTGGATGAGAATGCCAGTTGTACAGTACAGAATACTACCCCGGTCTCTTGGTGGACGCCTATAATAACATATAAAACAGTCCTCGTTATTTCATACCAAAACCTTTTTTACTATTTAATGACTTACTTTTCAAGCCTGATTTGATAGCCTACACTATTTTTTCCTCCAATATTCTCGTATCTCTCTTCAGCTACACGTTGAGCTACAGATATTGCACTGATTCGTCTTGGCTGGGTGCAAACTATGCGACATAGGGAACCATTACCTTGTTCGATAGCTTCATCTAGAATAAACTGTGGCACTTGAGTGGTCTTCCCACAACCTAGAATACATAAAATTAATCTATGTCAGCTTGTTTTGCACATTTGAGAATGTTAATATTACTAACATTAAATATAAGATTGTTAACATAAATAGCATGGATACAGCTGTCTATAGCCAGAGATGAGGTGCTGAAAATTATTAATCCTATGCTGTATTCATACCATATGAATCAAATACAAGTCAATCACTCAGTTTGCTTGCCATCTAATTGATACAGTAAGATTATGTAATATTAGTGATGGCTACTACAAACCTTTGTTATGTGCTCTATGGGGCTAATTTTTGGGTTAGAAATCTCTCTCTCTCTCTCTCTTTCTCTCTCTCTCTCTCTCTCTCTTTCTCTCTTATCGCACACACAAGGAATCCCCGTTAGCTAATGCTCACCTGCCTTCCCCCATTTTTCCCCAATCTATCTGTGTACTTATATAAAAACAAAGGATGTTTTAACTTTTCAAATTTGAACTCACCAGTTTCTCCACTTATGACAATTACTTGATTGTCTCGCAATAATGTCAGAATTTCACTTTTTTGGGCATGAGCAGGCAAATATTTTGTACTTATATGAATTAGGTTACTTTCTGATGTCATTGCTCTTGTTTGTTCCAACTCATTCTTCAGACTTTGGTCTAAGCCAGGATTTCTTTCTATTGAATTTCTAATAACTTGAGTAGCTCCAAGCATTGCTCTTTGATTAGCTACAATATTACATAAAAATCTTTTCTTAAATTCACTGTCTCCAATGTGGCTGTATTTGCTATCAACATGTGATGTACCACTGTGGGAAAAATAAGAATAAAAATAATTGTTTAACAGTACACATAAGATTTCAAGGAAAATAAACTATTGTGGTTAGGTTTAGGTATGATAGTTTTGAAAGAAAAAGATAGGAGAAAACTAGCAAGGGCCTTGCCATATTGAAGAGAAAACCATATAGCTTGGTGACAAGAGATAATATATATATATATATATATATATATATATATATATATATATATATATATATATATATATATATATATATATATATATATATATATATTAAAGACCCTTAACAAAGAAGAGACATCCCCTGATTTTAGGCTACCTGGATGTACACGGCCGCACGACAAGGCTGCATACACTCGATAAACTGCAGGCGGCGATCGACAACCAATCAGCGCTTCACTTTTTGGGGTAAAATTCAGCGGCCAATCAGAGCGCATTGATGTTCCCGCTATGATTTAAACATCTCTAGCTTCAAGGAAGAAAGTGAAAGACAACGAAATTAATATATTTACTCAACTCAGAATATTATTTTAGTTGTTGTAGGACGAAAGACATAAAAATAATTATCGATTTTTACTGTTTCATTTTGTCACGGCAATAAATTAAATACGACGGCTGTACCAACTGCCGTCATATTTCCCGCATATCTGTTCTGTCTGCCGTGTTGTTAGTGATCTTTTCATCTGAAGGAGACTGTTGAATTATAATTATTGAAATTTTAGTTTGAAAGAGAGGAAAACAAATAATAAAAATATGAACAGGACGGAGAGAGAGAGAGAGAGAGTCTGGGCGGCGGCGCTTGGTTCTTTCCCTGCTTGCTAAAATTATATACAGATGTTTCATTCATCCATCTCAAGCTACCGTGATAGATCACTTGTCTACGCCTTGATGACATGTTCGAAAGGTTACGGGTTCGAATCCGTCTGACTTTTTCCTGTCTCTAATTCTTTCTTTTTTTTATTATTTTTTTTTTTATTAATAATTATATAACACAATAATTATTCAGTTATTTATTATTATAAAGAATAATAAAAAAAAAGGAAAATAATTTTGCATTTAATTTTTTTTTTTACTCTTTGTAAAATTAAATAACTGAATTATTATTGTGTAATAATATAATAATTAATGATAAATGATAACAAACAAAAAAATAATAATAAAAAAAAAAGAATTAGAGACAGGAAAAAGTCAGACGGATTCGAACCCATAACCTTTCGAACATGTCATCAAGGCGTAGACAAGTGAGCTATCACGGTAGCTTGAGATGGATGAATGAAACATCTGTATATAATTTTAGCAAGCAGGGAAAGAACCAAGCGCCGCCGCCCAGACTCTCTCTCTCTCTTTCCGTCCTGTTCATATTTTTATTATTTGTTTTCCTCTCTTTCAAACTAAAATTTCAATAATTATAATTCAACAGTCTCCTTCAGATGAAAAGATCACTAACAACACGGCAGACAGAACAGATATGCGGGAAATATGACGGCAGTTGGTACAGCCGTCGTATTTAATTTATTGCCGTGACAAAATGAAACAGTAAAAATCGATAATTATTTTTATGTCTTTCGTCCTACAACAACTAAAATAATATTCTGAGTTGAGTAAATATATTAATTTCGTTGTCTTTCACTTTCTTCCTTGAAGCTAGAGATGTTTAAATCATAGCGGGAACATCAATGCGCTCTGATTGGCCGCTGAATTTTACCCCAAAAAGTGAAGCGCTGATTGGTTGTCGATCGCCGCCTGCAGTTTATCGAGTGTATGCAGCCTTGTCGTGCGGCCGTGTACATCCAGGTAGCCTAAAATCAGGGGATGTCTCTTCTTTGTTAAGGGTCTTTAATATATATATATATATATATATATATATATATATATATATATGATAAGAAATTTTCTCGGTGAAATAGAATTATTGTCTTACCTTCTGTGAAGACACTGGGCTTTACACTCGCTGCTATCACTATTTTAAATAACAATGAAAAAATAATAATCACTTTGTACATAATTATAAAAACACTCAATTCACAGTCTTTTTAAAAATTACATAGCTATATTATTTACACACAATGTTTAACGTTTTCAGAGACTATATATCACAAATGATACATACTGTCTGTCTCCTTCCTCAGAACTGAAAACTAAACTCTCACTCTCTGCCGTGCTGACCTCCTGAGGGGAGGAGAGGGCGTACGCGCCTCGTCAGGTGCAAGCGAAACGTTGACTTTATTTTTAGTACGATTATATGGTACTTTCTTATCAAATGGTTTCAAAAGGGGGATCCAAATGCGTGGCAATTCAAAACTTGGTTGACTGATAATTGTTAGGAAAAATAGAAGGAAAAATGAAACAATTATCAGTCAACCAAGTTTTGAATTGCCACGCATTTGGATCCCCCTTTTGAAACCATTTGATAAGAAAGTACCATATAATCGTACTAAAAATAAAGTCAACGTTTCGCTTGCACCTGACGAGGCGCGTACGCCCTCTCCTCCCCTCAGGAGGTCAGCACGGCAGAGAGTGAGAGTTTAGTTTTCAGTTCTGAGGAAGGAGACAGACAGTATGTATCATTTGTGATATATAGTCTCTGAAAACGTTAAACATTGTGTGTAAATAATATAGCTATGTAATTTTTAAAAAGACTGTGAATTGAGTGTTTTTATAATTATGTACAAAGTGATTATTATTTTTTCATTGTTATTTAAAATAGTGATAGCAGCGAGTGTAAAGCCCAGTGTCTTCACAGAAGGTAAGACAATAATTCTATTTCACCGAGAAAATTTCTTATCATCATGCAACCTCGCTCGAAATTCAACATTCGAAACATATATATATATATATATATATATATATATATATATATATATATATATATATATATATATATATATATATATATAGGTATATATATATATATATATATATATATATATATATATATATATATATATATATATATATATATATATATATATATATATATATAATTGGATAGACTCAGAGAGAAACTATGAATCTCTGAGTCTGTAAGGACTGACAAAGCCAACTCGCACTGCATTTCTCTTGAAGTTCAATACTAAAAGCTATGCAATTTTTTTTTATCTCTGTTTTATTGTTAGTAAGATTTTTACCAAGATGAGACTCTCTTCAGTAAAAAAAAAAAAAAAAAAAAAAAAAAAACTTGCTGGTATGTCCTACATGGCATAAATAATTGGAAGTACTGGTATGTAGTTGTTACCTGCTAGCAGAACTTTCTGCAGTTGGATTCCAATATAGAGATTGGGAATAGTCCCATGGTCTGAAAGAAAGAAAGAAAAAAAGAAAAGTAAGCACAGCATCTGGTAATTTATAATTAACTTAAATATAAATATACTGAAATATTACAATTATTATCATTCCATAAAAAGGTATAAACAATAAACTCAACACAATTGTACTATAGTTATTGACAGTTGCATTTTTCATACATATACTTTCCTCTTATATATAAAAACTTTTTTTTATTTTATCACAAAAGACTGACAAATTTAATAATTTAGAAGTAAAAATTTCAGGGGGGGGGGGGGCGTTAAATACGAACCAAAAAAGCACCACCTATTGAAGGATTTATGAACTTAATTTTGATTTTAACAACAATTCAGCATGAAGTTATTTAAAAATTTTGCTCAAAATTACCCCAGTCCAGCGTCTACATCATTGCAAGGCTCCGTAAAAGTTTCAGGAAATTTAAAGGAATCCTGATTGATTTTTGTGTGCAACAAAAAAATATTAAACGCTTTAAGCACCATCTTGTATCAATTATATGCATAAACAATCTTTGCAGTTTTAAGGGTTAAACCACCCCTAAAAGTATTTTGATAATATAATAAAAAATTGAGTACAAGGCTGAACCACATCTGCAGTGTTGGCAACAATTTGGATGTTTCAGCTCAAAAAGTGTGGGCACCAAAAAATAATTCTAAACCACCATTGTATCAATTTAACGCCCCTCCTTTTAAAAGTATTTTTAAAATGCATCTGACAATAATAGCAGCTAGCTGCAATACCTGGTGCAGTTACGATACTGCATGTGCAAAAAAGCTGCAGCAAGATAGATCATAATTTTCATCGCCTCTGCAAAATGCAAATCGATAAGAAAAAAAAATCATCCTAGAAATTTTACCAAAAAAAAAAAAAAAAAAAAAAAAAAAAAGCAGAAGCATAGGAACTGGATTATTTTTGTGCTTGCTACACACCCGCTTGTATCTTGTTTAGTATCCTCAGGCATACACAGAAGTTTCCATATTTGAGTCTGTCGATATGGAGCAAGACGTACTGTCATTTTCTTCATGGCATCTTTTTCCTCCTTTTCCTTTTTCTTTCTGCTTAAAGCTGCATAGTATAACCCTGCAATTTTATATAAAAATGAAACATTACAGTAATACTCAATGTAATCAGTAATTACATAGCATATAACACATATATGTATAGCACACATAATATTATGTAGCACTAATTTTTAATGTTTTAGGCAAAAGTTGGAAATAAAAATACACTCCAATCTGACTGGTTGCACTAAAGTTTTCCCATATATTCAACAATGGTAGACATGTAAGTTGCGGTCAGATTTATTCGGGAGGAGTGTATTCCTTTAATCTAATTTGCATTCATACCGGTATGTTTAAAATGTTGCAAAATAAAAATTACCTATATCTCTTCCTCGTAGACCATGAGGTCGCCCACCTGGTCTTCCTGTTTCAAATCCTCTACTGCCTCCAGGGGTTGGATATTGATGGTCATAGGATTCTGTTGGATATCGAGAGCCATGACTTGGCTGGCGATCTTCTCTCCATCCTTTGCCTCTTAATCCTCCTGGAAGAATCATTAGGACTGATAAAAAATATTGTCAATTTTTCCCCATTATTTAGATGGGTAAATAAATAAAATAATAGTAGAGTAAATAAATAAATAATAATGATAAAAAAAGTGGTGCATTATTACAGAAGATAATTTAAAAATCGTTACATGACAAACCCATAGTACACATGATTGTGATAATATATTTTAGCATTCAAATACTGGCATTATATTTGCAATATGTTACTCTTATGAGAAAACCATGCACTGGATTTGAATGGTAAAATATATTATCACAATCATGTGTACAGTACACAACAATTATACTCACTAATACAAAATGTACACAGCTATATAAAGTTCATAATATGTAAATAAAGATAATGCCTCTCTCTCTCTCTCTCTTATTGCTTCCTGTCTCAAGAAAAATATAAGGTTGGCCTCACAATCATGCAGTTTTTCCTATAAAATATTGACATTTAATTGACAAGAATTTTACACAGAAAGAGAGAAGATATGCATGAGTTGGCTGGCCAGGCATGCATATTTTGGATGTTGCACAGACGACTGCCACAAGGCACAGAAATGCACCTTACTTTTGAATTGACATTTGCCATCCAGATAGTACTTAATTAAAGCAGCATTTCCCTTATTTACATAATATAAGCTCTGAACTGTTCATTATATATTTTTACAGTAAATATGATACTGTTTGGGTATTATAAAGAAACTGTAGCGTCTATAGCTAGTGTGTAATATTAGCAAAATAAATATTAGCCATACCTCTTCCTCCTCGACGATTCATATTATTTTCAATAATCCCTATTGGTTAATTGTCGGTGTTGGCCTTTTGTCAAATGCCGACCTAAGACAATCAGAGGCAATTTATAAATTGATCTGCTGTAAAATGGTATATATATATATATATATATATATATATATATATATATATATATATATATATATATATAATAAGAATCACTTGATATACACATTACAAAATGTATGCATAAAAGCATAGATGATACTTAAGTATTATATATCGATGCCTCCGCGTCAAAAGCGAGCATCTACACTTTGCAGATTTCCGACAAAACGACTACACTCTCCACCGCTGAGCATCTGCAATGTTAAGCTTATGGCAGCTAGTCGAGTTACAGCGTTGCTCGGAAAGTGTAGATAGTCATTTTGTTGGAAATCTGGAAAGTGTAGATGCTCGTTTTTGACGCGGAGGCATCGATATACATGTAACTTTGTGCAGCAAAAAAATCCAAATAACTTTATATCTAGACTCCTACAAATCAAAATGCAATTGTAAAATTACATTTTTGTTTAGTTTGTATGTAAGCTAAGGGATTTGTTAACATACATACATATATACACATACATACCAAAACTTATAATTAGATACATAATTACATCATACACCTATGCTATGTAGACAGTAAAATTATAAACAATTACAGTAGTTTTCCTAATTTGAGTTATATTGGAAGTACATATTATGTTGTCTGTAAGAAGGTCCTTGGATAAAAGGACCTGCCTTTGTGCACAGGTATAGCGTGTTGGTGAGCTGTGCACACATATAGGACCTTTTATTTGAGGTCCTTTTTCCACGGACCTTCTTTCTGTATACGTCTGTAACAGTGTGTATGTACATAATATGAACAGTAACCGTATTCAATTAAATAATGTATTTTTTAATTTATAGAAAATATTTTAATTCGTGAAATGGATTTTAATTCTGAAGATATGTATGCATACATATAAGTTATTGCATGTATTTACTAGCACATGCTGATTGACATACATACACCTCCAATCTACATGATTATTCATTATTCCCTTGTAAAGCGATGCTATTTAGCGATTTGCTGCACAAAGTTAGAACAAATAATTATGACTATAACTGTATGTATGACTATATGAATGACTGTATGTATGTATAGTATTTTATGTATACATATACTGTGTATTATGCATTATGTGAATGCAACTGCAACTTTATAATGAAAATTTATTCGGCGTTGTAAAATACTTTCTCAACTATGAATCTTTTATAATTAAAATTTCCTCAAGATTTACTGTAGCTGTGCAAACAAACAAAAAATCAAATTTTATGCATGCTAAGCATATTTATGATATTTATTTTGTATTTCCTTACTATTCTTATTCGGCTCCTGATTCACTCAGATATCCAGAGAGCAGATTTCTTTGGATTTCTTCTTCTTCTCCATCATACTCCATGACGGCACGCGGCACGCCCACTCTTGCCGACTTTGCTTTTTGCTTGTGCATTGTTTTTGTTTTGAAATTTTCAACCAATGAGAGCAAAGTAGAGGACTTTTCACATTTGCGGTAATTTTTTAATATGAGTTCTATCTATACCACATCCGCACGCACACGCATATACCATACTGCGTATAGATATCTGATATCTCCATTTATTTAGATCACATATATCGTATCTAATGAATTAAAAGTTGTTTCTCTGTCTGTCTGTCTGTCTGTCTGTCTGTCTGTCTGTCTGTCTGTCTGTCTGTCTGTCTGTCTGTCTGTCTGTCTGTCTGTCTGTCTGTCTGTCTGTCTGTCTGTCTGTCTGTCTGTCTGTCTGTCTTTCTGTCTGTCTTTCTGTCTGTCTGTCTGTCTGTCTGTCTGTCTGTCTGTCTCTCTCTCTCTCGACTCTCTCCTCTTTCCTATATAGACCCCTTTCACATCCTTGCGCTTTGTCGCCATGTTTGTGGTGCCTAATGCATTGTCCAGCATAGGGGAAACTTCGTTTTTCCTAATTTTTCACATAAAAAATAGTTTATTTCAACTCAACAAATTTTTCTCATATCCTTCGAGCTTATTAGGAGCTAGAAATAAGGCTTTGATTGAGGTTTGAAGCTTCTTTTGCTATTAAAAAAAATAAAAATAATGTTTTTCCTATGCTGGCCTATGTATTCCTGACCAACAAAATGGCGGCTCTTAAATATGAGTGCAAGCGGTCTATTTCAAATGATTAACTTTTCTTTATTTGAAAATATATTTTTTAATCATGCAAACAGCAAAACGCCAATAATAATATTTATTATTTATATATATATATATATATATATATATATATATATATATATATATATATATATAATATATTATATATAATAAATATATATATATATATACGGGGAGCAAATAAACTACAAATCACACATTTGTTGGGTTTTGTGTTTTATTCTTTTATTCTTACAAGGTTTTAGAAAACCTAACATAAATATAATATCCAGTTGAGTTACATAGCATCTTATGTTCGTCTGAAATACATTTAATTTGTTATTTTAAATTTATGTAGTGTTGATATTATCCAGTAAGCCAATATTATATTGTATCCAAGTGGTTCTGGATTAACAATTATGAGGAATACTAAAAAAAAAAAAAAAAAAAAAAAAAAGTGCAATAAAATCTTAAGCGAGGACATTTTCCTTGATCGATTGATATGTGAATTTCAAACTTTTGAGTTCATTAAGTATTTTTAAATAATTTTTGAAAATCGAAAAATCTCGTCACGTGCGGCGTGCGTGCGTGCGTGCGTGCGTGCGTGCGTGCGTGCGTCGTCGTATGTGGGCATACGAAAAAGTTGCAGCCTGTGACGTCATTTCATGACTTTAAAAAAAGTTAATACTTATAATGAACCCCAAAATTAGAAATTCCCAAATATTCAGGACTATGTCCTCGTTTCGAATTTGGAATTTGCAATAAAATTACCCCCATATATATAAATATTTTTTTTTTAGTCTTCCTCATTTTTTTTATAATTTATAATATCACTTTAATAAATTTTTATTAATATTATTTAAAGTATAAAATATTATTGAAAATTAAAATTAAATAATAGGATGACGATAATAAGTCATAAAATAATCACATATTATACATCATATGGGATGCAAAATTAATTTTAATGTAAAACATATAGTAACTTATGTTAACATAATCATATAACTTATAAAAACATCACATTAAAAAAAAGTATAAGATTTTTTTTTTAACTCAACAACTATTCACAACTATTCATAAAATTTGTTATAGGATAACAAATGTACAGAGACACTACGATATAAAATTATAACTGTATTATTTTACCTTATTGAATAATAGTAAAAATACTATGTTTTTATACTGCTGAGCATTTCGTTAAATAAAATTGCTTCATCAATGCATTTGTATTTTGTCATATATATATATATATATATATATATATATATAAGGTAATAAAATAAAATTTTAGATCATTAGTGTCTAATATATTACGCCTAAGCACATCAATGACTTTTAAGCTAGCCTTCGCAAAGTCTTTATGAAAATATATATTATATATAGATGCAGTACATCCAAAAGTGCTAAATCAAACTTTCTAGTAGCTCATTTACTTATTTGCTAAAAATACATATAGTAAACTATGATATTTAATTACATAATATATCAACTCTTTGACTTTCTGTATACTAAATTTAGATTTTACATTTATTAAAAAATTAGGATCTTGTATATTTTTAACAAAAATTTAAGTCTCTTTCATTATTATATAAAATTGTATTCTGATTAGATCATCGTTCTCTACATTCACGCACTGCCGCTCGTGTATCCTCGATCAACATATCTTTATCACCCCAGCCCCACACAGGAGTTTCATCAGGATCATGGTGACAATGGCTCTTGTCGTTTTCTTCACGTTTATGACTACCATCTCCTGTACGCGCGGCTCGTCGACGCACTAACTCCACTGGCACAGACTTTAGGTCATAAGCCCAACCAATCTTGGCGAAGAAGTCAATGAATGCAGTGGAGACATTCAATTTGTAATTACCAAGCTCAGCTGCCTTGTAATCCCAGGGGAATACATGGTGGTAATTATGCCAACCTTCTCCAAACGCAGCAATTGCAACTGCAGGGTTTTCGACTGGACCTATAGTTCTGAAAATAAATAAATAAGTTAATGTATGAATAAATAAATAAATAAATAAATAAATGATTAAATGAATTTTATAAAAATCAATTAATTATTAAATCAGATTATGTTATTTGCGTATTTTGTTTTTAAAACGCAACTTAACTGATCTACTTGTGAAAAGGGCAACCATTATTAGAATAATTAAATTTATGCAAATAGACCTTATTAGCATAATATAATGGATCATAATAGTTATTTTAAAAACAATTTGAATTAACGCCTTGGGTAAATTATTAATAATTATGCAACCCGTACAACATGTATGCTTAAAAAGTTGCATAGCCACCACGGCGCTAAAAAAACAATATGCAATATTTTCTTTTAATAATTTTTATAGCGCTATATAATTATATTCCTTAACATAATACTAGTAATATTCCTTACATAGTAAATAGAAAAATATACTTACTTATCGTAAGGCTTAGCACCCCAAATATGTGCTGCACTGTTAACAAGCCAAGTTGCATGAAGACCAGTGACGTACCGCATCATACCAGCGACGTAAAAAGCATTCGAGAGACTTTCTCCCCAGAAATACCATGGTACCCATGTAGGAATTACGAAACATGCCACAGGAGCAAGAATTACGTAGTATCTGTAATGATTATGAATTATTTAGGTATACATTATATAATCAATAAGTTACATAAGGTTCAGTTGCTCTCTCTCTCTCTCTCTCTCGCTCTCTCTCTCTCTCTCTCGCTCTCTCTCTCTCTCTCGCTCTCTCTCTCTCTCTCTCTCATTCAGCTGAATGAAAAGTTTAAAGTTCTTACTTTTTCTGAAATCTGACGATAGGGTCCTGCTCGAGGTCACTCATATCAACAGTAGCACCCTTGCGGATGACGTCCGGATGTTTGCGACACAAGAGCCAGCCAACGTGAGAGAAGAAGAAACCACGTAACGAGTTGTGAGGATCTGCATCAGTCTCGCTAAATTTGTGGTGCACGCGGTGATCTCGACACCATTCGTAAATGGAATTCTAAACATATGCAAATGTTAGAACTACAGAAACGATATATCATAGAAATATCTTACTTGTAGTGCAAGTGTCTGGAAGGCTGCAAGAATGAGTCGCAGAGGGAAATTGGCTTTATAAGCACGATGTGACCAAAGTCTGTGAGCTCCAGCTGTGATACCCATTGCTAAAGCGACTCCAGTAAGCCATGCTGTAATTATAACAACATAAATAAACTTTATTATATATTTTTTCATTAATAATTATAAATAACAATTCATTGATAATTGTAGGCGCAGTCAGGACCAAAGCAAAAATATTATCAACTGGACCATGCAGGGAGCCTAAAAAGTTACCTTGGTTCAATGAAAAAAAATCAAATATTCCGGAAGGCATCCCTACCTTTTACCCTTTTTTTTTTATTATTGGATTTATTGGCTTAAAAACTGTCACATATAAAATAAAAATATATCATGATAGATTTTACTGAAAGGTAGCTTTATGCTTTTATAATAAAATCATGCTTTAAAAATTAAATTATCCATGTATCGAGGTTTATTCCAGTAAAATTGTAATGTTTCAAAAATAATAATAATAATAACGATTTTGAATTTAGTTTTTTTTTTTTTTTTTTTTTTTAATTTTGAAAAATATATTAGTTTGAGATAAATAAACCTTATCGTTAAGGAAAAAATCAAAACTCAAAATTTTATGTGCCCCAAATATATCACGTGGACTATTTATATCACGGGCTTCCCAATATACATTACTCATGATCGAATCATGCATTCATGATTTAGTATAATAAATATATAAAGTAGAGAAAATCATAATAAAGCTTTTGCAAGGTATATTCCTACACTCATCCATTAAAAATTAAATAAAATCCAATACATATCACATAGAAAAGTGAAAGAATGATAATAATAAAATATTATGTCATAGTTTTTTTTTTTTTTTTTTCTGCATTATACAGTATTTAATAAGAATCTAACGAAATAAAATTCACTTACTCCAAATCATCGTGTAAACCATTGCAGATCCAGTGAAAAAGAGGAAGTTTCCATATAGAGCTGCGAGATGTAAAAGTACGAACACGAATACATTTCTCCAGACAATTTTTACGGAGTATTTCAACTCCTTTTGTGTTGCAGACGACCTTACCTCCTCCGCACCCTCAGGTTTTGTAAGTGGTACCTGAGGAGCAGCGCTCGCGGACATGAACTCCGACGTACTACTGCTCGGCAGATTGGGAGCCATTGCAGCAGTTAAAAATACCTGAAATCAACAAATTTAACTTTTATTTTAAACGATTTATTTATCCATTCATTTCATTTATTTGTGTCATTTTGGTTAATACGCAATATATTAGCATTATTTGAATGTTTCCTTATTTGATATCGCATCTCTATCAAAGCTCGGATCAGCATGTTTTATTTGTACATATTTAAGTTTTGTCACAGAGACGGTTATATAGCTCCGATTTTTAGCTGATGATTTCACAACAATTGTAAATCTTTGATAAAAGCTAATTGAATTGAAATTCATAAAATATAAAGTTAATATATTTTTAATAAATGTTACTATTTGTATACAGTAAATTTTACAGATTATAATTAATTTCTCAGTTTATTGACAGCAGATAATTAAAAAGCCACACATTATTATTATTCTATTATTCTTTGAAATTAAAACAACGTTTGAATAACATAACAGCTGCATGGACGTACATATAAAATAAACTGAATTTCATCGACGGTGTACCTCATAATATAAACATAAACACACGAGTTAGTTCATTATTAGCGCGCAGCACTTTATTTTTTTTACGGTTTTTTTCTTGCATTTAAATATTATATGAAAGAACTACCACATCATCTGTGTTAAATGATTCTCCTCCCACCCCCAACCCCTCCTAGTATTTTATATACACCACACTGCAATAAAAAATAATATTGATATTTTTTTTTAATTCTTAATTATTACACATATCATAATGATTTTTTAAATTTAATTTTATAATAATATACTATATTTAGCTATTATCATCAAAATATATAATTTAATGTTTAATATTGCATAATATAGAAATGCAAAATAAATAAACTGAATTATACAAATAACGGATGAAAATTATATAAATATATAACATAAAGTTTCATAATGTATTAGAAAAATGTAGACATATTTTTATTGACCAGGCAATTCATCACATATCATATATTTAAATACTATTTTCATCACTTTTTTTTTTTTTTTTTTTAATAAACAATTTTTATAACTAATTACTTATAAATACGTGATGATGAAATAATATATATCGTGGTAAACTTGCATGCGCAAAAAAAAATCATTCTTGATTATAATATAATTATATGTTGCAATTAAAAATTTCTTTATAACAATAATCTTTAATGCATAACACAACAATATAATGTCAAAAGGATATTATATATTTTAATCACGCAGACAAAAAAAAAAAAAAAAAAAAAAAAAAAAAAAAAAAAAAAAAAAAAAAAAAAACTAATATTTTTAGTTTGAATGCGTGTGACTTTGACTGTTTTCATGTCTATATTTAATAAAATGATTATAATATAATCATTTTTAAATATACATAAATTTATATTTTTATATATATAGCGCTCATAATATATATTAATGAGCGCTCACAATCAATAAAACTACCATGATATATAGCATAGCGCATATCAATTTGCTATTTCGAAACAAAGCAACCGCGTGCAACGTATAATACTATAAAACAGAGATTTTTTTTAAAAAATATATAAAATCAGCATAAATTATAATATAATTTTATCTTTTAGGGATGCGTTTTGAAGGAAAAAAAACTGTAATATTATATGAATATTAAATAAAAAATAATTATAATATATATTTATTATAATAACTATAATAAAATGAAGAATTATAATTAAATATTACAATTATTTATTGATGATATATATACTGTAATACACATATAAATATGTAATATCATATGATACGTGGTTAATTTTTTACCATTTGTAATTTAGTTTTGTTTTGTTATCTTTTTTAATCTTATATTATAACTTATAATTTTCAGTAACAGTTAGAGCGGTTGTTGATGACTCACATATTGATTGACATTTGTAAATTTAGCCTTTGCGGTCATCTCAATGGACATTGCGGTCATCCGCAATGGTCATCCGCGGTATATCCTGATGTTTAACATTTCAAAAAAAAGTACTAACTCCGCGCGCCACTACTGTTGCTTACTCTCATAGTTGCCAAAATCGCCACTAGGTGGGAATAAAAACTAATTACTTTAACAATTAATAAATCATTAATTTTTAATTTTGAGTGCAAAAATAATTTAATAAAAAATATGTAAAACGTAATATAAATTATAACAAAATTGTTTTAAACAATAAAAATTATTTTGGTTGTGTTGTGCTGTTGCTATATATTTTTATATGCCTGCTAAAACAATCATCCAGGTTTTGCTACCTCCGAGGCATATATACTACATTTTGACGGTAATGTAAATGTACTTGCTTCGGCAGTACATATACTAAAATTGGAACGATACAGAGAAGATTAGCATGGCCCCTGCGCAAGGATGACACGCAAAATCGTGAAGCGTTCCACATTTTTTTGAATTTTTTTTTTCTTCTTGAAAGAGATGAAGTAATGTGATAAAGATATAATTAAAATATTAATGTATATAATTATATAAAAATAAAATTACTGTTGTCAGAGCTAATTTTTTATTTGCAGTAGACATTATAAAATATATACATGTACTGTTTATATACACTATACAGTATATATACTATACAGAATTGTTAAAAATTAACTCGTATAATTCCCAAAAACACATATAAATGACTGCATATATTTTACTAAATTATAATATATTATTCATATATATTCATATATACGTTCATATTTTTAAATAACATTTTAATGATCATAATATATAGGTAATTAGGAATTTCCATATTATTAGAAAATACAAGTGGGTTTTCTGCAGTGTCTTTAGTAAAATCTAGAGTATACTCTAGTAAAATCCTTCAGCTTTCTTTGTACTTTCCTGTAAAGCTTTCAATATGTACGAGAATGGTATGGGATATCCTGATTTTTTGTCAAACGCGTTTTAATTTGTTTTGCTGCTATACCTCTATACATAAATTATGGATGAGCCATATTATAATATCAGTCTGCATATATATATATATATATATATATATATATATATATATATATATATATTATATATATATATATATATATATATATATATATATATATATATATATATACATACATACATATATATCTTATATTTGTGATCTGTGTGTTTATGTTTATATAATATACATGCAGTCTCCCCCTGTCTGACATTGACTTACATAAAAATTTACTCACTATACCTATATAATACTATATTTAATCTTTTGCTCTGGCGTAACTTGAAAATTTAAGTTCCCGTAGGCATAATAAATAGAAAATATTAAGAATTTGTTCGTGATGTTTCAACAATCGTAGAATAGTATATTTTAATAGCAAGAACAGAAAAGGATCTAACTTAGGTTTTACAAAATATAATAAAGTATGTTATAGAAATTATATTATTAATAAAAATTTACTTCCTCTCGACTACACCGTTTTATACTTTAAAATGTTATCAGGAAACTAAATTATTTGCGCTGTCCGTCTAATTTTGAGTTTTGAGAATTTTTTAATTTATGTATTTTTAAAAAATGCATTTTTTTTTTCGCATTTTCCTATTTATGCAATCAAATTTCCCAGCTTTATGAAAAATATCTGCATTCACCATAATATGCAAAGCCCGTTAATGCGTGTTACGTTTGAAAAAGTTTTTACAATATATTTAATTTTAGTTAAAAATCTCTGAACGATATTAATATATAATATAAGCAATTAAGCATGTTAAGGTGAATTTTTTTAAGAAGGAGGATAGTTCCTATTTCCTATCATACAAAAAATGCACAATAAATAAATGGACAAATAAAACCAATAAGTTTCAGTGCGTCTTTTCCACTGCGCGCCTATATTGCACGGATACACAAAATTACGTAATTTATGACTGGCTTTTGTTTAGTAAATTACATTAATTTAGAATTGCAGAAATAGTTGTACTGTATATTACGCTGTGCAGCATACTTATATTATCCAATATTGTGAAAATCACATGGGGCTATATAAATAAATAATGTTTGCTCTAGAAGGATTATGATTATTAGGGCATGATTATTGCGCACTTTTTTGTTATAGTGTGACTAGAGTGCTATACTCTGGTATAATTTCTATAATGTATTGTATGATCAATAATAAAATAATTTGTTTTATTTATTATTATATTCATTATATTATTGTTTGATTACTTTAACAATTAATGATATTTATAAACCCTGTTCCCTTGCTCCAAAAAATGCGTAATTTGATTGAAAAGCATGAAGTGATCGTCAATATTTTATGGTTTGGAGCACAAAAAACAGGGGTTACAAACCCCATTATTGTGACCTGCCCTGCAATATATATTTTAAATATATAATTATGTTGTTTTAAGGTAATGTTTACTTGAAAAATAAATATTTTTAACGATGATAAAATATATAATCTTTCAATATAATCATGTCATTATTATGACAGACGTTTCTAAAAGCATTTCTCTTGACTAAATGAAATCAACTAAAAATAAAATCAATAAGTATAATAATTTGTTGATAACAAATACATTACTATGCTAAATTATATAAAATAAAACGATAGTATAAAAAAATAAACGGTTATTATAATAATAAAAAAAAAATAAAGTTAAAAAATTGTTATATGTATATATTATATACTTATATAGTCAAATGAAGAATAAAATATTTAATTGTTCAAGTTCAATAGTTTTACTCCGCACGATTAATTATTTGTTTCCATTGTTAAATCACCGTTGTTTGTGCCCTGAGGGCAGAATGACTACGACACTTTTCTATTCAATCTACTTGAAATTTTATTGACTTTTGTAGGTGGTATAGCGGTGCAATGTGTACGTACTGTATATTATTATATTTATGATCATAATACAATTTAAAACTACAATAGAAGACTTACAAATAAGTGCCAACGTTTATTACTATATAGAAATTTAACCTTATTATTTTTATTTAACATTTGTAATTGAATACAGTAGATCTCCACAATGTCCCGTTATTTTATTTTAATTTTTAAATTATTATATAAATTAAATATGAATCAATTTGTTAATGCACAAACGGGTGTCTACTGTATTTATTAATCGATAAATTTTGTTAAAAGTTCAACAGCTAAACATATAATTATCATCTAAATTTCAAGGTTTTAATAGTCGAAGTTCATCGTTTGTTATTTAACCTAGCTCTACTTATGCAATAAAATTTAACTTCTTTTTAATAAATACTAAAATATACAATTATCTTCCTAATTATTTATTGTTCCAGCAATACAAGAGAAATGTATTTTCAATGGAATAAAAATGCTTTAATATTTTAATAACTTTGATTTTTATTTTATTATTGAATAATTTTAGTTTAATAGACTATAAATATCATGACTTTAACATGTCAATAACTTTAAAAAATAACTTTTAAAAATTAGGTAATATGTATATTTTAATTAAAAGTATTCTATACCACTCGAGAGGCCATGTTAAAGATGTTCATTTGCACGTACACCAGAAAAAGGTTTAGAATATAATTTATTAATTTATATTTAGATATTTGGAGGTTAATCGTTTCATCAAGTTAATACGGGTAAAATAATAATAATAAAAATCCCACCTGAATTCGATGCAGTAAAACTTGTAAATCATAAATAAAAAAAAATACTTCATAAAAACTTACAATTGTCTAAATAGAATATTTAATCAAGGATATAAGTTTAAGAAACTCAAAAAAATAATTATTATTATTGTAACATATTATCACGTCATACCAAGGCAAACTAGAATTTTTTTCTTATGACCAAATTTTTTTTTTTTTTTTTTTTGCATAAATATATCATATAGGTGCTATTAATTTTAAAGTATAATGAATTACAGATGTTTTATTTTTAATTTTTTTTATTTTAAATTAATTATAATTCTATAAAAGAATAGAATTAATAATATTTTTTTTTAAATGTCCTCTTTTTATTATTTTTACTTTTAAAAACAACACCTTAAAATTGCTTCCTTCACAAGTATCAATCAAGAGAGAGAGAGAGAGAGAGCATAGTTTTATGTTTCTAGTCCTAGGGTTTAATAATATTGTAAAACTATGGAGCAATATTAATTTCAATTTTTTTCATTCATAAAAAAAATTACGATCCGCTAGACATATTTATTAATGTTTATAGATAAATAATTTATGATAATTACAGCCTTCAATTTGCATACCTTACAAAGTGTTATTGCATATTTCGGTACATTGTTAATCATGAATTAACTGCCTGTAGGGTATTGTCTATTGACATCTTGTTCGATGAGCTATTCTAGCATTGAAGCAAAAATATAATTAGTTATTTATTTGCATTAAATATAGTTACCAACAAACTATTTATTTTAAATATACTTTCTAATTATTATTGGCAAATTTCATTCATTCATATCTCTCTCTCTCTCTCTCTCTCTCTCTCTCTCTCTCTCTCTCTCTCTCTCTCTCTCTCTCTCTCTCTCTCTCTCTCTCTCTCTCTCTCTCTCTCTCTCTCTCTCTCTAACTGAGACAAATAAGTGCACGAGTCCAAAACTCTGAATATACGTATTTATTAAATACACAAGAAAGTTATCTACAAATTACACAATAACATTATTTAATAACAGAACCTATCACTAAAGGCACTAAACCTGAACATCAAACTCTGCAATGCTTAATAAATACTGTCATTCTGTTTTACATAATAAAGTTTACTATTTCCCATATACAAGTAGTTTTATATAAAAGTTAGTTCTAGAAGGTATTTAAGTTACTGTTGTGGAAAGTGCATTTCAGTATTAATATTTATTTTTAGATTATTATTTTCGCTCTCCGTTACTTACAAGCAAAAGGTAACCTTAAGCGTTTGAGAAAATGCTTTTACTCATGAAATACGTACGTGCTTCAGTACATGAAGGAATGAGACTGTGCTATAGAATATAAACGAATCCATGTACGTAATAAAAAATATAAGAAAAAAAAATGTTTGCAACAAGAAAAATAAGTCCAAGAGCAAGCAGGATCATATTATTAAAAAAAAAAAAAAAAAAAAAAAAAAGGCCATAAGGATAAAAATTGCCCCTCTGATAAAGGGATGATTTGGATTCAACAGTAGTTTTTATTAGAATGGCTTAGATGAAAACTTAAAGATTTTATTGTTAGAATAGTTTATATTTTGCAGGATTGTAAATCAACGATTTTTTTTTAAGTTAAAAATGTAGATAATATTTTTTTTTTTTTTTTTTTTTTTTTTTTGAAAAGAAATACAATAATGCATTTTTACAGGAAAAATTTATCTTGCTTGTAAAATAAACGTAAAACATGATATTAATAAAATAATTTACATTTAATAACTTATTGTATTCGTAAACTTTTGTTAAAAAATTAACGAGGAAATGAACAAATAATAATAATTTGACTTTATATACTCTGTCATTTAATAAACATGAATATAAAATATTATTTTTATTACATTTCAAATATATGTATAATAAGCCTATGACATACTAGTTTTTTTTATGTAATTCTTACAAAAATTGCTACATATATATTTTTTAAATGTCTACATGTTCAAGGACACACACACACAAAAACTTGCATGCCTTTCACGTCATAATAAATTTTAAAAAAGCATTTCCCATATATTAATATTTTTATGGATTATCTAGCCCATTGATATTTTTTTGGATGTGTAAATTCAAATTATAACTTCCTTTTAAAAACCTGTTATTTTTCTTCTTTTTCTTCTTCACTTTTCAAATACACACTGCATATTATTTTTGTCTGCATGCTGTCAATAATGCGTACTATAATTATACATAGTCAATACATCACTTTCAGATTGTCATTTTTTGTATAATTAATTAAATACAACTTTTATGAAGTGTTGTAAATTTATGAATTACTTCATTTTTATTTCTAAGCGCACATGAAGAAATTAGAAAATTAGAAACTTCTTTTCAATTTCTATCAAGTTGAAAAACAAAACGGTTGTTCAGTCAAGAAATAATATGTTATTATTTCATCTATATTATGAAAATTTTGTGATAGCTGTTGGGGAAATTCTGTAAAATCTTGCACTTTCTTGACTTATATTACGCGTAAATGATGCGTTATTTCCTCAGTTAAATTGGCCAAATTCTATGACATTTTCTTAAAAAACGCAGTGATATAGTCTAAAATAATATTATTATATTATATTAATAAAATGGAAGTTGAAATTTATTGTAACAAATAAAACAGTGTTTATAAACTATATTAGTGTGACAAACGCCTAACCCAGATGAACACAGATGGGACAGATGAAAAGATAAGAAAGAAAGAAAGAAAGAAAGAAAGAAAGAAAGAAAGAAAGAAAGAAAGAAAGAAAGAAAGAAAGAAAGAAAGAAAGAAAGAAAGAAAGAAAGAAAGAAAGAAAGAAAGAAAGAAAGAAAGAAAGAAAGAAAGAAAGAAAGAAAGAAAGAAAGAAAGAAAGAAAGAAAGAAAGAAAGAAAGAAAGAAAGAAAGAAAGAAAGAAAGAAAGAAAGAAAGAAAGAAAGAAAGAAAGAAAGAAAGAAAGAAAGAAAGAAAGAAAGAAAGAAAGAAAGAAAGAAAGAAAGAAAGAAAGAAAGAAAGAAAGAAAGAAAGAAAGAAAGAAAGAAAGAAAGAAAGAAAGAAAGAAAGAAAGAAAGAAAGAAAGAAAGAAAGAAAGAAAGAAAGAAAGAAAGAAAGAAAGAAAGAAAGAAAGAAAGAAAGAAAGAAAGAAAGAAAGAAAAGAAAGAAAGAAAGAAAGAAAGAAAGAAAGAAAGAAAGAAAGAAAGAAAGAAAGAAAGAAAGAAAGAAAGAAAGAAAGAAAGAAAGAAAGAAAGAAAGAAAGAAAGAAAGAAAGAAAGAAAGAAAGAAAGAAAGAAAGAAAGAAAGAAAGAAAGAAAGAAAGAAAGAAAGAAAGAAAGAAAGAATACACAGCTCGGCATTCGTCATGACAGCTTATAAGCCGTGGAAATGTTAATGCAGGCTGGTCAGTGTCAAGGGGTTGGTGCAACCACATCAAGCAGCCATACCAGTTCACAATCATTTAACAGTTAAAACTGAAGCTGGATTATCTCAGCTTTTGTATATACATATGGATCGAATACATGGATATACATGGTATGGATCAAATGACAAATGTGAGTAATCATCTTCTCAGAGCACGATTGTTATTCATCAAAACGTGATGAAGAATTGCATTGTTGATTTCAAACAATGAAATGTCGTCAAGTACACAAAACTTCTTATATTAATTTTTTTAAAGTATAGTGATTAAATTTTGAAACTATTACTCGTTCATAACACTTTAAAAATATATTGCTGGTATAGGAATACATTTATTTGGATGTCTGTCTAAAAACAGTTTTGTAAGCTTAGAGTATAAGTATAAAAAGTTAGTAAGAGTATGTAAGTTCATCTGCAAGATACAAAAATGAAAAAGCACAAAAAATCTATTTTCCAAAGCAAAAATAAATAAAGAAATAGGAACGATATATCCTTAGTTGAACATTTAAAATAAAAATACATGTAAAGAAAACACGTATTAAAAATATGCATTCTGCAGAATAATGTGAAAAAAAAAATAATATTGTTAGATAGACAAAACTAATTAAAAAAAAAATACAGTGTTTTGACTATGGCATTTAAAGCAATACCAACTGCACTGTTTTATAGTGTGAAAAAAACTTTAGAATAAAATATTTTTGAATACAATCTGTTCTTACACATTATATGAACACGGAGAAAATTATCCATTGAATTTTGCTTACGTTGAAAATGCATTAGATACAAAAAAAAAAAAAAAAAAAAAAAAAATAGGTCTGTTTTGACGACGAAGAAAAATAAACAATATTTTTATTTTATTTTATTTGAAAAAAAAAATAATAATAATACCTATCCTTGATGCTAAATTGAGTGCAAAAACACATCATATAATTAATATCAAAATACAACAGCTATAGAAAAAGCATTGTTTGTTGATAGTATTTCAATAATATCTATAATTAATAAATAAAATAAAAAAGGATCTAAATGTCCTTACTATAAAATAGATAGAGCCTTAAAAAAGGGACTCTTCAAACTAAAACCAAGGTAAAAGATTATAGAAAAATAATTTTGGAAACATATTAAGTAATAATAATATGGTATATTACATTATTTATATTGAATAGTTGTAGAGATTTTCTGCGTCAATTATTATAAAACCTAAAACACACTTCATACAGAAATTTAAATAAAATTTTATATTTGTAATGTAGGACTTCTAAACATAAATATTATGTTCAATATTATACAATTTTCTACCTCAAAAATAATTTTTATATAATCTCAAGGACAACTTCATTGAAATATTTCCGTTAAA
Organism: Ecdyonurus torrentis; assembly: GCA_949318235.1. Classification (NCBI taxonomy): domain Eukaryota; kingdom Metazoa; phylum Arthropoda; class Insecta; order Ephemeroptera; family Heptageniidae; genus Ecdyonurus; species Ecdyonurus torrentis. The sequence continues at coordinate 9,001,993 of OX439132.1, forward strand.
TAACAAAAATATCAAATGAATTTTATAATAATCTACATAATAATTAATAATGGATCATTGAACCTACCAATCAACTTTTTAATTATATAAGTTTTAATTGATATGCAAATTTTAGTATTACCTTCGAATACTTGCATGATGCAAGTATTCGAAGGTAATACTAGTTGCATGAATTTTGTATGCAAAATTGCAAAATTACAAATGAGTAGTGCATAAATATACTCATATACAGTATGTTTGAACAGACTCATCAATCAATCAATCAATCAATCAATCAATCAATCAATCAATCAATCAATCAATCAATCAATCAATCAATCAATCAATCAATCAATCAATCAATCAATCAATCGATCGATCGATCGATCGATCAATCAATCAATCAATCAATCAATCAATCAGAAATAGAAGTGATGATCACTTCAATGAAGTTTCCCCCATTTCTTTATTATAATCAGACTAAAAAGTACTGCAAATATTTAAGTGAATATTCATTCTAAAAATCTGTTGTTGTTTTCCACGTATCTTTAAAAATATACAATTATACTCTTTTGAATTCCACCTTGTTAAAAATATTTTGAAATTATTTTAATTTTTAGTATCTCTCTTTTTACTTTTAATCAGCAACAAAGAATAAGGAAAACTTTTTTTTTCTCTAAATTAATAGGAATCTTAGATTGTAAATGAGATGTATCAATAACACCTTAAGCAATAAAAAGAAAACACGTTTTCAGAGCTACTGTAAAATAATAGATTTATAGATTTGTGAAAAAAACAACGTGTTTTTAAGATATTAATTCATAGTTAATAAATAAAAACTAAAGTTATTAATTTTATTTATATATATATATATATATATATATATATATATATATATATATATATATATATATATATATATATATATATATGCATATACAGTATATACGGCTCAAATTTTTAAAAGAAAATGTGGTTTGGACAAATTTAGATTTACATAATGTAGAAAACAAGTTTTATAATAATAAGCATTTTTTGCAAACAATTTATGTTACACATTTATTACGCTGTTGTATCCAACAAGATAGGTGATTTTAGATAATTTTTGTTATAATAAACTATATTTTAAATCCTAAATCTAATAGTAAAATAATATATTTTTATATCAAATAGAGATTTTCTGTTAAGAAAATATTTCATAATTTATAATATCTTTTTTTCCCTCGTATTTCTCATATAAGAAATATATTTTAACTTTTATTTTTCAAGTTTTAAATAACCTTATTTTTTGTTTCAGTTATTATAACATTTCATAAGTTCAGTTTCTAGATATAGAGTATGGTACATAAATATGAGTTAATGCATATTTATTATTTAGTTTTAGAATGAGCTTAATTTAATAGTACTTTAATAATTAACCAAAGTAGAAAAAAATCCGATAACTGAAGATCTCTCTCTCTCTCTCTCTCTCTCTCTCTCTCTCTCTCTCTGAAAATTGGAAATGCTTCTCTATAAATCAATGTTAATAAAAAAAAGGTTAATTCTAAGCAATAAATGTTGCCGGTAACGAAAACTTTGATAAAAAAAAAATGTTAGCCTATAGTATCTCTAACTTAAAATTTTCCAATATTGTTGCAGTAGTTTTTTTATAATTATAATAATAGTTTAGTAGTAGTAATAATAACAATAAAAACCCCTATATAAGAAATCAAGGGAACATAAGCTATTCCCACTCTGCCTGTGATTGGTTAGTGAGCTCCAATGTTAAATTGCAGTATGTATTTTTCACGTCCATGCTAATTTGACAAGGGTGGAAAAAAATATAATTTATATATATGTGACAATAATTTTTATTTGAAGAACCAGTTTTGACAAATATAAGCAACATGGCCTCAATATTATAGAGGAAAGGTAAAAATTTCAATTGCAACGACAGTAAAAAAAAAAAAAAAAAAAAAAAGTGACCGCTCTTTACAAAGAAATCATACATAGTTTTTTTCCATACTGACCTCTCTATTTTAAAAATAATAAAAATAAAATTTAAAACCTTGAAAAATCGTTTTCAAAGTCGTCTATCTACAGTACAGTATTTCACGTCCAGTGCATTGTATATGTCAATATAATACAGCATAATAGTATGTACTATAATAAGTACAGTATTTCATTGCTTATGTTGTCTTACATGAGTAATGTTGATATTTACCGGCAATAAAATCTGTAGATTTAGGAAGAATTATAAAATTGATTACATTTATATGTTGATATTTTCTAGTAAAATGATTCTATAATTATTATATCATGTGTTTAAAAAAAAGAAAGAAAAAGAAGAAAGAATGCGGACATAAAAAAATACGCCCATACAGCAAAATTCTTGAAATAAAAAGTGCAATGTCTTTGTTGATAACGTATGCAGTTTTTTGTAAAAAGTTTTAATGCAAAGAAAAACAAACTAGACACAGTATTGAGACCTTCACTGCGTAATCATATTTCGAAATTACGTTGAGATTTGCGTATACTTATAATGTATTTCATTGACCTCTGGCTATTCAAAAAGAAATATATATTTCAACTTTTATTTTTCAAGTTTAAATTACAATATAATTTTTTTCGTTTCAATTTTTTTTTTTTCAAAAATTATTTCACAAGTCTAGTTTCTAGGTGAAGTATATGTTATGAGTTATGTATATATTTATACTTTTTAATTTCTATATTACTTTTTAATGTGGGATGTATAATGATTTCTATAAGGTTAAGGTTATATTATTATTATTTATTTAATTTTAATCGTGATGTGGTATTCTATTGCAAAAGATTAATAATTATACACACAAATATATATATACAGATAACAAATCTTAATAATATTATGATATATTGTAGATTTTGTTTTGATTAGCTATAATATTACTATACAAATTTTATTTTATTGTTACAACCAATCAAGCTTAGCCATACGTCAATTTATCTTCACAGACTTGTTATACTTTACTATATGCTCATGATTCAAGACCCGGCAGATATTCCCTATAACGCTTGAAAATTCGGGGTTGATTCGTATAGGTGTAAAAGTGGACCAAATTTATTGTCAGGCCTAAACTTCGCCATTTTATTTCATTTTAAACTACACTGGGGAAAATAAATACATTATAATATAATGCTTGATCAATGCAACAACATTTATGCTTAATAACATAGTTTATGCTATATTGTGTAGTGATTATAAGTAATTATACTTAACTTTTTCCAAAATAGTAACATTTGTGCCTTACAATATAGAAATTATAGAAATTATTCAATACAGCATAATTATGTAATTTATTTTTTCCGTCCCCCCCCCCCCCCCATTAAGATGGTTTAATTGACATTATTTCCTGAATGCAACATGAAACCAACACATCTAATTGCTGCAGCGGCTTGGAATCAAACTCGGATCTCCCGAGACTGAAAGCTGTCTAGACTATAGATCACTCGATAATGTATTGTATATTTAGTAACTTTTGTTCGTAACTATATTTGAAACAATTGATCACTTTTAAATCTCTAAATGTTAAAGATGTTAAGTGCTTGTATTTTATAGATTAAACTGTATAAATAAGCAATCAATTAGATTTCAAAGCTTTTATTTGACAAGTTTATTTTTTTATTACTATTAGTTTATGTAACAGCAAATTTTTATATTCAATAAACTAAGATCCCGTAAAGAATTAAAAGGAGATGTCAGAGTACAGTCACCAAGGGCATTTTAAGAAAGTCTTAATAGGAATTCGCAATACAATGTGCATTTGTTTATATAATTATTGCTTTTAATATTGAAAACGTTACACAATTTTATAACTTTAGTTTGTTTTTTTTATGGAAAAACGTGATTAGTTTTAATCAAATGTCCCATTTAATTATGATCATTGATTTCTTTTGCAATAACAAAGAGGCACTAGTATTATTTTATTATTATTATTTTTATTTTTTTTGCAGGTCGTGTTGCAAAATATAGGTTATAGATAAGATCATTAAAAAGTTAAGTTTTCTGGCTTAAAAATATGATTTTGTTACCAAAAAAAAAAAAAATTAGCAAAACTATGCAAAATAAAGATCCAAACCTTCTAAAAAAAATAATTGTTCTTGCCTCTAAAGATTATTAAGGTTAATAGATTTTTTTTTCACCCAACAAAAGGTTTTGCAAATTGCTTACTTGATAACCTATGTATTACAGTTTTTTTTCTCTCTCTCTCCCTGTCATGATATTTCAAGTTAGTGATTAATATCGTTTTCTCATAAGATAACTATTGTAATTTATAAACAAATTTGATTACTTTAAACAAATTTCTAATATACGTTTTCAAATACGAATAGGTTGATTCATGACATAAAAAAACAAGTCTGTCTACGATTGCGCCTTCACAACGTAAATAAAAATATTGCAAATCGCCAAAATGATTATTATTAACCTAAATCTGACTTGTAACCTTAACATTTTCAAATTTAACTTATAGATTTAATTTTGAATAATATGTCTAATGGATATTTAAATTAATCACTTTGAAATTATATAAACTGAAAATAAATGCATAAGTACTGTATAAACCAGCGTAAGTACGTAATTGATAGTAAACAACTTACTAATTTATGAATTTATAGGTTTAATTTTTTTTTTTTTTTTTTTTTTTTTTTTTTGTTCTTTTGTAAAAAATATAAGAACTTTATCCTTGAAATCTTAAGAAGCTATAACGGTCACCAAAGATATTATGACAAAATTTTGATTTTGTAATAAAAATAGAGAAAGTAATTTTAACTTACATAAAAAAAAAAAAAAAAAAAAAAAAAATGATGTTTTTATTTAAAACACGAAGTTGATTTTTTTTTTCAATTAAAGTTGACCGCACGACTATAGAGACGACAAATTATTGTTTTGTTTTATTTCGTAATTACATAATAATAGCTTTTTGCATCAGTTGTGTACTTTGTATTTTTATATCTACAAATATTTGCAAATATTTGGAAATAAAATTATAATAATATATGAAAAAAATTAAATAAACGAGATGATTAAAGGATATAATAAAAAATAATAAAAAACATTCGAGACATTTGTTATACGGAAAGCGTCATTTAATTTAAACCACACACAACCACATGAAACATATTTCATTCAGAAAAAGATGATCTTGTAGTCCCGTGGTAGATAAGCACGCGCCAGAACCCGTTTTTATTTTTATTTTTTTAATGACACTAAACTTGCACTTTCTTAAATCTGATTCCATGCCAGGAACATCCTTATATATATATATATATCAATTTCAATAAAAATAATAATAAAATAATGAACAAAAATTGAATGTAAAGATATTTAATTGATGATTTATCTCTAAATAATTGTGTAAAGAAAACAATTACTAAAGAAATTTAAACTTTTATAGTAATTAAAAATAATGATATAATAACTTACGTGTTATATTTCTAGTCTGAAGACAGAATGACTTCTTGTTAGCGAGGTGCAACACTTCACGTATTCAAGTAATATGCGACATGGCACGCCTTTCTCCCCAGTCTTTTATATTAACTATCAATTTTGCCCCCACTACCTGCGGACGGACACCTCATTGCAACCACGAGGGATCCTTCTTTCTACGTCATCTTTTCTATCTAGACGTCAAATCTTCCTCTAGCTAGTTTAGTGTATACGTGGTTCCAATCATGGGATACGCAGTCTTAATTATGATTAGGTGACTAATTTTAACAACTTTATGTTTTTATTGTATACATAAATTTAACATATAGCATCACTTTTGTGTATATAACTATATATAGCTATATATTATTATAGGATATCGATGAAACTATGTAATATTAATAATTTCCGTAATCCTTATTGTTCCTTTGTTGAAAAAAAAAAAAGAAGAAAGATTAGGATTAGGATTAGATTAGGATTAGGATTAGATTAGGATTAGGATTAGATTAGGATTAGGATTAGAAGAAAAGGATTAGGTTATTGTCATTTTTTCAGGGGAGCAAAAAAATAATAATAACAATAATAAATAGGGTTTACGAATATCACTATTATAACTCTTTTATAATTAAATATATACCTACTATGTAATGATAGTATACGCTTTATATTTAAAGACATTGAAATATTAGAAAACTTTTCACTGTTTTGCAAATTCAGTAATTAAATTGTTTACTACCTGGAAAAACAAATTGCTGCAACAATGAAAGTTTGCATTAAAGTTTAATTTTTTTATTTTGAGTGTTCCTTAAATAATTATGGACAGAATGTACAGACACTATGATATAATATATTTTTTTTATATCGTCATTGCAGTTTTTTTTTTTAATTAATGCTCAATATAATTACAATGGATATTCCCATAAGGCTATACAGTAACTATTTTTACAGTAAAATACCACAGTGTTTATTGTAAAATGTTTAAATATGTTTCTTTGTGTAATATATGTGTTTCTTGTGTGTAATATACACCCCCCACACATCCTCTAAAATTATACGCTAAGTAGAATACTGTAATAATAAACATACAGCAAAACATTTTATTTTTAAGTGTACAAATTTACTAAAAATAATTTCAAATTTGCGATTAAGTATTTTACTTTTTTTTTTTTTTTTCTCCTTTATTTGTTCATGCCTTATATAGTCTGCAGTCTGGTTGTATATTTATGGTAAAATAATTTTGATAAAATAGCAATAAAAAAAAGTTTTATTGTTTATTATAGAAGAATCACGTTTATCAGAGGGTAGTCAACATTTAATAAATTTATTTATTTTTGTTTTAATCCTTTATCTCATTCTACGTCACATTCTTTATGAAGTAAAAAATATTCTTAAGTTAAGATGTATTAAATTGATGATATGATAATATTATATTGAATTTAATAATTTTATGTACTTATTATCAACAGGGACTAGAAATTACAATACTGTATTCCTTTAATAATGTACTGTCCTCAAACTTAAAGAACTATTGTTCTTAATACAATAGTTTAATATTAAGATGCAAGAATATTTAATATAACAAAATGCTTTATAATATCAATGAGTTTCTTGCCACAAAATGTATATATACCATGCAATGTACTTCTGTTTTTATTGTTACGTATTTGTAATAATAATGACATGTTCTATACACTGTAAAAGTCAGGGAACGTAACAAAATCTTTAATCAAAATACTGAGAATTTATAATAAAAATGAAACATTATGCAAGTGTAAAAATAAGTCACCACCTTCAATACAGCTTTATAAAAGATCTATATATTTGTTTTCGTTACTTTGACTGATGGCCAAATATTTAAATGTTAAATATTTAAAATTCACAAGTGTCAATAATATATAATACACAGTAACAACGTTGCATTTATACATACATACACAACTTAATATGCAATTGAGTCACGTAAACAGAATAATTGTTCAAACATTGTAATAAATCAATAAAATAAAGGTGTATAATATTATAGTGTGTGTATATTATATTTCTGTCCACGTTTGAGGGAACAAACTTAATCCTTTTAACATTAACCAGTTTGTAATTGTTGACTGCCATGAAACTAAATGTAAAAAATAAAATACTGTACTATAAATATAATAATAGCATAAGTCATGATAAGACACTCTTTTCATTACATCAATTTTGTTTCGTGCTTCCAAAAAAAAAAAAAAAAAAAAAAAAAAAAAAACTATTTCAAAAAAATTATTTGTATTTATATATACAAACAAAATACATTAATACTCACAGATAACAAATACATAGATAAGTACATAATAATATAATAGTTTCAATGATACACGTTATATTAGAGCCTAATAAAACTTCATAATATATTAGAAAAGATGTTGAAATTCAAGTAGAAGATCAATCATAGGATTTTGGTGTTCACGGTCAATCCTATAGCAAGAACGGTTCAAAATAATAATAACAAAAAAAAATCTAATTTTGTAATCCTCTAGGCTTTAAAAAAAAAAACAAGCTAGGCTAGGCAAACTGACCATGTATCATGGAAATTTAATAGAAAGAAATTATATATGAAGTTACAAACATTTAAAATTTCATAACTATATAGTTTTAGAAAACAATACAACAGTTATTATTTATAGCACCCTATTGATAAATTTATTACTTTCTACCCTTTCTAAATATAAAATTTATTTTTATTTACTCTATCTTATTTTTGTGTAGTAACGTTTATTAATGAGTAAGTTTTATTATTGAAATATGCTTCTATCTACCAGATAAGATATTTACAAATTTTGATTAATGATCGATTTGAGAATATGAATCCTCATATATATACCAAGGTTTTTAAATGTTTCAGAGAATCTAGTATAAAAAAATTTACATATAGAATATTGATTGTCATAATAAAATCGATAATAATTTAAACATTTTTTTTTTTTTTACTGGCCTTAAAAAGAAAAATAATAGCGATTAATAATAACAATGCAGATATCACTTTGAGTGCAACATTTTTCGATTAAGATTTCGATAACTTATAAATATTAACAAAATTGAAATGAAAAGGAAATTATAATTAAAAACTTTATAGTTAATTATTTTTCAAGTTCAATATATTCAATATGTTGCATTGAAAATTAATTTCTAATACGCATGCAGTGAAATAATGATATTATCTTTAAAAATAATAATAATAAGTTTTTAAATATCTATAAGAAATAAGAAATCATTTGCACAAGCGTATAATATATAATAAATATAAATAATGTTAATTACAAAATATAATATTTGCATACAAATAATTAATTTATACACAGAGATAAATGATATTTAATATTACAAAATGATTTGATATAAATAATCTATTCAAGGTATATATAACAATTGATTTATATTTTCTCTTTTTTCCCTTTTAATTTATAAATGTAAATACGTTATGTTAATAATGTAGAAACAAATAATATATTAGTAGTTTCACATTAAAATATAGAACAAGACAACTAGGAAAAAAAATTAATATTTTAGTTGTAGATTTAATAATTGAAATTTAATGGCTCAAATAAAAAGTTCTCAGTTCGAATTCTCAGGGTCAGTTTTTGCAGGTAGTGCGGTGATATATACATGAAATACTAATTTGGATTTATCTGTGTTGTAATAATGTTGTGTAGTAATTACAAATGGCAAACAAATTCAAGGGTGTGTTAAATTATGATATATTTAGTTATAATTTATTGTAATGTTATTAGAAAAAGAAAAATACTGTAACGACTAATTCGTAATTCAATCAAGTTTCAGAAATGCTTAACGATAGGAAATTATGGAAGCCCTTACCCAATTGGTTACACTCCATCGCCGTTAAAAAGCATTATTTTTAGTTGCTATTACATCTTACGTCATATAAAAGTACTCTGTCTGTATCTATTATTGAACATAATTTTAAATAAATAAAGTAATTGTGTATTTATTTTATTTGTAGGCAGAAATATTGAAACATAGCAACATTAAATTATGCAATTTGAAAGTTTGTGCTTTTTTAGATAAGTTGATTCAATAATATAAATTATATAGTTGCTCGATTGTCTGTTTCAACAATTATAGACTATTATAAAAAAAAAAATATTAAAAAAAAAAAACTGAATTAACTTATAGTATTTCACAATTATTTAGCATAGTGATAAAAAAAAAAAAAAAAAAAAAAAAAAAAAAAAAAAAGCAAACTCAGAAACATTTAGTGTCCGTAATTCTTTTTCCCAAACCACGACAGTTAGAAACTGCTTTTTATAATTTATCAAATAAGTTTGTTATAATAATAATGTTATCCATTTCACACATCAACACGAACATTTATACATTTCGCTGACAAATTACAAAAGACATTATTATGCATAATAAACTATATATCATAACACTTACTTTGAAATTCAGGTTTTATATTATGTATGTACAGTTGTAAAGTATATCATATTAAGTATTAAAAAAATACTGTGGTAAATTCATATCTCTCACTTGAATGACTTTGTTACATTTTTATGTTTATCACTAAAAAATCATTACGCACTAATCATTGACCATGATAGAAAAAAAAAACTTTGTTTTTTCAAAATAATAATATAATAACACTTATGCTATTTTGCAAAAAGAAATCACGGTTTTGAAGGTGAAAATATTTAAGGCAATTTTGTTTTTGCATCCATTGTTTTACTGTGTTTTGTTTGTTTTGTTTTTTTAGTTAATAATAGAAATCAAAATTTAGATTCTTTATTCACGTAACATAGAATTACAAATCGATAGAAAAAATATATATTTAAAGTTTTTATTATTATTTGTATTTTAATGATAGTTGTATAAACAAAAAATGAGCCTATAAGCAGCTAAAAAAGGCTTTTAAAAAATAGCAAATTTGTGAGGATATAAGTATTATTATAATATTCTTTTTAAATTTATGTTCCCTTTTTTCAATTTATACGTATTATTAACAACAATTTTTAATTAAATGTAATGACAAAGTATATATTTTTAACTAATAGCTTTGATCTCAACTTCAAAATATGTAAATCAAATCATACTATATAAAACACTTTTTTTTTCTTCCGGGTGTGTACGTGTGTACGTGTGTAATGATATCGCACACACATATGTACGACATTCGTAAGACACGTTTAATTAAATATTTATATACACTGTCTGCTGTCTTCCATATACTCTCAAAAAACTTGAAACTGAAAATTGACCTTGGCATAAAAATTAAGTACACTGAACTTACGAGTAATTCAATATAATTAAAATTTGGATTATATTATATTATACACATACGAAAATTAGGTACTAGAAAAGTATGACAACATGCATTTTATTTGGTGTAAACAGGTAGTTTCAACACTGTAATATGCATATCATTCTCACTTTTCATATTATTTATATATCTTACAAAATATTCAACTTAAAAATTATCTATATATGCATAGTATCAAAATAAAAAAGCATATAATATTAAAAATATTATAGAAATGTAATTAAATACGTACTATATTTACTGTGTTTTTAAGTGTCAATAAAAGTGCAGAAATGTAACGGGGATTTCTTATTGTTTAATTTTATGACAATAGATTTACAATACAATTTTACAGCTAATTTTAAGTGTCACTTGTTAATAAAATGCAACTTAAATTTATTTAGCGGTATCTTTTATGCATTTATCAGAAGATCTTCTCTTTATTTTTATTAATTTTTAATTTTAATAAACGTACATGAACGTATTAATATAAACAACACAATAGATACTAATTTAGACCATACACGTATTTCTGGGACTATATAAGTCACTCAATTAACTTATGGTCATACACGTAAATGTTTAGAAAATTTACATTAAAATATTTTCATAAACCCTCTTAATAAAATAATAATATTAAAAAAAAAAAAAAAAAAAAAACGGTTCACCTTGAATTGAAAATATGTATTTAGCAATGGTGCAAGATTCTTTAAAACCTTAGGAATAATTCGGGTTATGTTTTAACCCATTATTTATACGTACTTATAGTACTTATACTATAAAATTATTTTTTGTATACTTTAAGTTATAAAACTTTAAGATTGACTAAATATTTCTCACAATAATTCCTTGCGTTTTCAATTGATAATTGTACGATACATACAATACAAATTATATTTAAAAAATAAAACATTATCTTCATATGAATTTCTAACATATATTTTTTATTGTAGTTAATTGTACCAGTTTTAGGATTTTATTGCTTGTATTTTATAGTGGAAAGGTTTGTCATGACATTTATAGTACTGGGTTTTGCGTTTACCAAAAAAAGTATAAGCGTAATCTAGATTTAGACGAAATATTACAAGAGAGCGAGAGATATAGAGAATAATATTTTCAGTGATCTTACAAGCAAAGATCAAGTAATCTTAAACTTAATTTATTAAACAACTCCGTCAAGATTATAATATATTACTTTATATAAATCATGATAATATACTATATATCGCTATCGCGTATCTCATATTCACAAGAAGCAATATTCTTGTTGTACAGTATATTTGTTTATTTATTTGCAACCAAAAACAAGGCTTGCGCCCATTACATTGGTGGTACACACAGTACATATAATCATATACATAATTACTTAAAATTAATAATAAGTCAAAATTACTTATTAAATGTTAAATAAAAAGAGCATGCGGCATACACGTTACATTATGCATTATTAAAAAGAAGTTTCCTTATAAAATTATGAATTTTTCGAGACATCATTTGAACAAGTTGCATTGCAGAAGAATGATTGAGTTCTTAACTTTTTTTTTTTTTGAACATGAATATTAACACGAGAAACTAAATCAGAATCATCAATATCATTACATAATAGTTTTTTAAGGAAAATTACATCGTTTCGATTACGCCTTTTTTCTAACGTCATATATTATAATATAATAATAAATAATAATATAGTAAAATTTGTAGTTCAATATAAATATTATTATGTAAAAACATAATGTAATGAATGTGTATGAATTCTGTGTGCAGATTACAGCGGGCCTAATTCGTTAAAACAATGCAGAGTTGTTATCGGATTTAAATATATATAATATATATTTAAATCCGATAACAACTCTGCATTGTTTTTATATATATATATATATATATATATATATATATATATATATATATATATATATATATATATATATATATATATATATATATATATATATATATATATATATATATATACTTTTTTAAGGAAATTGGCTTGCAACCATATTCCAACAACATATTTATACTATATAACAAATGTACTGCAATTTTATTCTGCTGCTGAAAATAAATATTACTTTCCTCAAAAACATAATTTTTATACAAGAGTTTTATACTTTATAAACCTTGATCATAATGGAAAAAAGGAGAATGAATGATGCATAAAGCTCGTTATTTAAAAATTGGAATGTCCGATTTGTAGAAGCTATAGGGAAATAAATATGATGTACAGCATAAAATGTATATGAACTTTGTTAATTTTGTGTATCATTAGAAATTAAATAAAATTTAAATTTATTTGTGTTTCATTAATAAACAATATAATTTATATCTTTTTATTAATTCAACAATTAAACATCCTAGAAAGCTTATATTTGTTTAATATAATGTATAGTAAATATTATATTATATAGTCGTAGTTTTCCTATATATATATATATATATATATATATATATATATATATATATATATATATATATATATATATATATATATATATATATATATATATATATATATATTATATATATATATATATATATATATATATATATATATATATATATATATATATATATATATATATATTATAATTTAAGGCAATCCAAGGTGTCAGAACGTTTTGCTCTGCATGTATCCTTTATAAACTATAATTAACATTATAATATATACATAAAGGGAATACAATAAAGAGAAATCGAAAACATATTAATTAAATTAAATTATATTCACTGACATAAGTAGATGATATATATATAATTATATATATATATATATATATATATATATATATAATTATATATATATATATATATATATATATATATATATATATATATATATATAAACATGATTAAAATACACCTGTTATAATACTGCAGCATTACAAGGGCGCAACCGTAGCGGTACATTCGCTCTTTATGCAACAATAGTCTTTTAGTGACTCAACAATAAAACTATTATTATTGCAACTGATTCAGTTCACTGCACTCTTGGTCGTCATTTATTTATGTTTCATAATCATGCTAAATATCTTTAATCATGACAATAAATATTTTATATGAAAAATATACCCTTGAAGTTATATATTAATATAACTTCCTCTTAACCGTACTTTTTTATATTATACGTGCATTTTATTATTTCTTTGTAAATTTTTTTCTGCATAAAAAATATATATCTATAAAATTTTGACAAATAATAATGCTATACTGTATACTGTATAACATATTTATACGCTTATACAACATATTGATTTGTTGGCCGGCGCGTCTAAATACGTTAATTAATTGGACTAACAAGATATAGGTTACGGATTCTGAAAGTAAGACCAAAAACATACCTAGGGTGGGAATGATGGATCGCTCTGGCTTCCAAAAACCGTAAAAGTGACTTTGCAGTGGATTTTAATTTTTTTGATAGTCAATAAAAAGTTTTTGAATAGCAGAGCTTGAGCCACCGAATAAAAAGTCAATCAATAACAACCTCTTTCTTCCTGTGTGTGCTAATTTTTAATTACATTATCATCTGTTTGTTTGCTTGTTTTGTTTTGTTCGAGTTAATAATAAGTTTCAAAGTGAAGACTTTTATATGTAGCCAGGCCTAAACCTCATTCTTTTAAAGCTGGTATAATTTGCTTATGAACAAAGATGATTCTATTTATTTATTTGATTTAAATATTGATTTACCACTGCATACAACATTATTGATATTTTGGTGCTAAATACATCCAATTTAAGTATAGTGTTGAAAAATTAAGTATTTTATGTATTTATTTTTAAACTAGTTATATTAAATTTGATAGATTTTCTTTAGTCATTTACTTACTAAATAAGTAATATTATGTATATTAATACTTAAAACATCATATCATAACATATAACAGCCTATAATTTAACTTGTCAAACATTGATTTTTTTCTTGTTCAGAATATGAACGCCATAATTATTCAATTATTTACAAGTGTATAAAATTGAGTATGTAATTTAGAAGGCAACTTTTTTTATAATGGTTTTATTGAAAAGCTATTTTGAATCAGATTAAAAATAAATGAAAAAAAGAAAAAAAGTTGAATAACTTAATTATTTTTATCATACATTGAATTAAGATTTTGTGCATCAAGTGTATGCCCTAAATGTTTACAAGAAGACTTTGACAATAAAACAATTATTTACTTTAATTACCTGTAATTAAAAAATATCACGTGTAATACAGTAGAAGTGAAAATATATGAACTATTAACTTTTTTATCTTACTGTATCAAGTAATTTTATTTTATTGCACACTTATAAAAAAAAAATGTAGAAATAATGTGAAGAGATATTTCAAATAATAACAAACATTTATTTTACGTATAATATTTTATTATTTCGTAACGTTGATATAATAACTTACATCATAATTTTTTTATAGAGAGTATGTTAATTATTTAACATCAATTATTTAATACACATAAGATAAATATAATAATTTTTTTAAATATATATTTTGTACAATTGTTTAAAAAATAAAACACAAATATAATATTATATAATAAGGTGACAAAAAAAAAAAAAAAAAAAAAAAAAAAGGTAAATTATAAGATATGTAATTTAACTTGTTTTGTTTCTTTTAGATCCTAAAATTAAATCATCATCTTCATCAATAATATTAATATTATTTTTCTTTAATAATTCATGAAAATAATTTCTTTGATTTGTATGTACTTTAATTAATTCAATAGCATCATCTAAATATTTATCAATATGATTTAATGTAAAATTATTTAATTGATTAGCATGTAATAATTGTACAAGATATTGTGCTTTATCAATTACTTTAGGTTGATCTGGTTCTCTAATTGGTTCATTATTTAAACTTGTCATTACTTCTTCTACAACTGGTCCAGGATCAATTAGTTCTGTCATATTATGTGGTCCACAATTGTCTAGATCCTCATTTGTTATAATATAATTTAAACATTCATTTGGTTGTTCTTTATCATCAACTATAATATTTTCATTTTGTGAGATAATATTGTCTGTTACGTCACTCGTTACAATTATTTCTTCTTTAAGTTGTGTATGAAATGTTTCATTCTTATTACTATTTAATGATACGTTTTCTTCTATGATGGTTTCATTATCAAGTGGGTCTGCTAAATCATTTGGATTTGGTGATTCTGCAATTACTAGTGGATTTTCTAGAAGCATTTCTTCAGTATCTGTAAACACAAAAACATTCTCTTATTTAAAAACTGAGATAATAATAGAAGAATAAAGGTTAATACATGGTATCAAAACTATCCAACATAAAATTTATCAAAAAAAAAAAAAAAAAAAAAAATCAATATAGAAATATGAATATTTCAAAGAGCTACCAATCCTTCTTTATGGAAAAAATAATAAAAAGCAGTTCTAGGTACAGACAATGTGATATAAAATTTTATTTTATTGCCTTAAGAAAAAACAATGTATTTATATCGAAATACGTCAAGTCTCCAAAAAAATACATTATAAATACAGGGTACTCTTATACGGCAATATATGAATTTCTTTTGGCTTATTATGGCTATACAATACAATCAGATGGAGATTTCAGTTGACGCAAAAATTTATTTAAATACAACAACAGAAATTCATTTTTGTTAGTAAAACGACCTAAATTTGTCTATAATACCTATTGTCTATGGTATATACTGCATTATTTGCAAATTATGATTTATATTTATATGATATATATTTTTTAATATTAAGTTTTATAATAAAACTTTTATTAGTCAACTACACTGCTTTTGAATAATAATAATTTACAAAATAGCAATAATAATATTATATATTTTTTTAATAAAGACGAATATTCATATTATTACTTATTTATATATGCGTGAGAACTGTATTGTTACCATAATAATAGGCACATAATCTATATTCTAAAATATATATATAGTATTACAATCGTGCATAGTGTAGAAAGGAGCAGATAAAACACGTGAAATGACAAATAAAGTTATAATTATTTTGGATTTTTTGTAATAAAATAACGAGGAGCTAATACTTTAATTAAAATGAAAAAAAATTATCAATGAATTTAAATTTACGCAAACTTGAGATATTTTAATATATTTAAAAACGTTTACATATTGGATCTAAAATTCAGCATTTCACTCTTTCTATATTTTTCAAATATTACATGTTCTGTCTAATTTTACAGATAAATAACAAATTTTTATAAGCATGTTCTTTCATCTATAATTTTAAGTATTTTAATAATTTATTAAAAATAAAAAAAATAATTAAAATTTACACTATAGATAGTTAAAAAAAATACATATACATATATATATATAACACATATACATATATATATATAACACATATAAATCACCCAATATAACCTCACCCTTCCCAGCAACAAATTGTCTTTAAAAAAAAAAAAAAAAAAAAAAAAAAAAAAAAAAAAAAAAAAAAAAAAAAAAACTCAATAGTTAAACTATAACCATTACATTTAAATGTCAATAAACAATGAAATTATATTTTAACGTATCAGGACTTCTATAATATACTATAACAAAAAAGTTTTAATTTTTTGTTGTGTAATTGGAGGGGGGATACATATATTATAAATATATAAATATTATAAGATTATATAGAAATATATAGATTATATAAATATATGTATATATAGGAATGTGATCAAGATAGATGACGAACGAATTTCGGAGACATTGCAAGACAGGCTAAGAAAATATTTAAATAATTATTAAAAAAAACAAAACATATTTGTCTCGTTAATTTGTTACATACAACTAGTTAAAAAATCGTTAAAAATGATTTACTTAAATAATATTAATTCAGTTTAATTGATTGAAATTGAAAATTATGCTTCCGTCAGGCTAGAGTAATATCATATAAAAAAAAATAAAAAATAAAAAAATAAATATTAATAATAATTATTATTATTATTCTTAAGCAAGTATTGAACATGCTTTGAAAATGAGTTTTTAATTGCTTCTTTTAATACGTATATTTATATCAAACTTTTTTCAAGTCATATAAAAAAATTAATAATAATAACACTAAAAAAAGTTCTTTGTGCAAAAACTTGTATGATGATTGTTTTTTAAAAATTAATTTTAGCATACAAACTAAGCTGACAGGTTTGATATAAGTGCAAAATTAATTATGGAAAAAAAATTAGATTGAATACTTCTAATTAATTTTGAACTAATACCTGAAATAGATAGATTGATAAAAAAAAAAGTTATACTCATTCGACATATTATGTCCTTCACCTTCATTTAATATTAATTATTTTAATATTTCACTTACTCTTTTGCAACAAATGAGCAAGCAATTGCGATGCGACGTATAGAAGTCCAATAATAAATTTGCAAGTTTCTTTTTATTATTTTTTTTTTAAACTTTAGTATTATATTTTAAAATGACTGAATATAATTTGGGAAGTTAACTATTATTCACTCCTCAAAAATAATGTTAAAAAAAAAATCAAAAAAAATCAACAAAATCAAAAAAGGGGAAAAAAAAGAAAGGCGCTTCTATAATTTTTAATAATTTCTACAGAGCAAATAGAAATTGAAGCATAAAAAAAAACGCAATTTACAAGCATTGCAACGTAATAATATAAATTTTTACTCTATTGCCTTACTGCAATACAGTGCATTTTTAAATGGAGCCTCTGTAATAGACGTAATGCTCCAAGAAAATGCATTAATAAGTGTCCTCAATGCAACATTTATTATTATTTTCATTTTTTTACAGTTTTAGTTCGTGAACTTTCAAAACATTTTTAATACAATCTGTTTAAAATGTGACATCACTAGTCAGAAGTCTATTAGTCACGTTTATCAATGTACACAAATCAGTTACGTATTTTGATTAACATATTATTTACAGCACGCAAATGTTAAAGAAAATTAAAGGAAATATATATATATATATATATATATATATAATTAAATACGTATAATTGATAATTAATTCCTGTACTCGAGACAGATCATTACTATAGTTTTTTCATCAACTGTCATAGAAGAATTAAATCTACTAAAATAAGTCATTATTATAAAATCGAATAATATATTCAATGTTAATTTTAAACTCAAAGTTAAATTTCAACATTATTAATCATATGACCTTTGCCTTTTAGTACGAGAGATATATAAAACATGCATAGTAAATTAATTTATATAATAAATATAATTACATTTATGTATATAGAAAAATAATAATAATTACCACTTGAAAAATGTTCTTGCTCCTGACTAGCATCGTCTGCCGTTAAGTTTGGTTCGACATTTGGTTCATCTGGGTGTCCTCGATGTGTGGAGAAATGTGACACTGAGATTGTACCATCAGGATGACGAGTAGCTTTAATTTGTGCAGTACACGTTCTACCAATCTGATTTAAATCAGGATTTTTAGATTTACGAACTTTATTTCCTCGTTTAGGAATAAAATCACCGTATTTATTACATCTTAAGACTGTTCTTTTATCAACTTTATTAACTGTATAACAATTTTGTATAATATACAAGGATTTTGTTTTACTTTCTAATTCATTTCTCCATTCTTCAAATTCTGAAACATAAATATATAAAAAAAAATTATAATATATATCATATAAGTGAGTTTTTATTTTTAATTTAAGTTTAAGGGTTGACAAAAAGAAAAAAGAAGAAGAAGATTCAAAAATAGCATTTTTCAAAGATTTCAAAATGAAATACCGATGTGCATCTGAATTTTATCGACATTCGCCCAAATTTTCTTACTCCAATATATTATATATATAATATATATATATTATATATATTATATATATATATAATATAATATAATATAATATAATATAATATAATATAATATAATATAATATAATATAATATAATATAATATAATTATATATATATATATATATATATATATATATATATATATATATATATATATATATATATATATATATATATATATTATAAAAAAGAGTCAAAATTGTTTGTATGAAATTCTTTCATATTAATTCTCAAACTAAAACTTTTATCTTTCTACCAAAAAATAGTATAAGAAATAATGAAGGCAGTTAAGTATTTTTATAACTTTTTTTTATATGATCAATGAAATAAATTTTTCCCTATATAAACGTCAAATCGAGAGAACACTATTTATATGTTATGTATTTATTATTACGAATCGAACAATTTTTACGATCTTTTTCTGTCTACTTGATAAAATTTAAACCAGTAAAATAAAAACTGAAGGTTAAAACAAAAATACAAATAGTTTGCATGCTTTAAAAAAAATTGCTACACATTTTCCTTGTAATTTTCCAGGTAAAAAAGTTCATAAATAACCTTAGAAATTTCTATTTGTAGCTATAGCACCTATTATAATTAACAATTTTCATATTACACCAATTTAAATCTAAATTGATTTTTTTTTATCCATAATTTAGCTAATATGGCATACAAAACATCGTTTGGTCTATAATTATTTCTCATTGAAAATTCAATTAACATCTTTTATAAATTTATAAAAATTATTATTAATTTTTAATAAACGGGATGTAAAGCATACCTGAGGGACATCACGTAATTCTGTGCGAGCAAGATGTGTACGGAAATTGATTTTCAGGAAAGAATTAACATAAGATTACGTGCATTTCTTTAAGGTCAAAATGTCTACTTGTTTCTTATACTGCGAGTCAAAAAAAGAAGGTCTAAGGACCCATACCGCGTGGCTATAACAACGCAGTATCAACAGTTGTCGAGACAAGCTCTTGATCACGGGCTCATGACGTAATAGAGTAGGTATTTTACATAATCGATTCAGAACAAGTAAAATTATTATTAATATATATATATATATATATATATATATATATATATATATATATACTTAACTAAATGAGGTACACAGGATTGTGATAATTTATTAATTACCATACAAAAATTTGTGCTAAATTTAAAAAGTGATTCTTATCACCAAAACACGAGCTGCATATATGTAATTATAATATACAGCTAGTATATATATATATATATATATATATATATACAGTATATTAAATAAAAAATTTAATTCATTATTTTCTTGAATGAAAAACGTGTTTATTAAACTTTACTATGATAGGTTTTATATAAATACTTTTTTTTTTAATTTTATTTTAAATACATGCATACAATATATGTACCATTTTTTTTATACTATTCTTGAATCTGTTATAAATGGACACTTGCAATAAAATGTTTTTAATTGTTGCAACAAGTAAAAACGATTTTTCTATAAGAAATGCATTAGGATATTTCAAATTATTTTAAAAAGTTCGAACATTGCAAAAATAAGTGGTCCATTGTCGTAATATAAGCAAAAACATGATAAAATATTTATAACCTCAGAAATTGTAATTTTCATGTTTATTGCTCCTTATTAATAATGATTATTATTATAAGCACGAAACAAGACAATATAAGACCATACAGGTCTTGAAAGAGATCGAAGAGAATTATAGTTTACTTCTTATGAGTAAAATATTATATTATATATTATTTTATTAATTTTTCATGATAAATTAAAAGTAGAATTTTATATTCTGGGTAGCATGGCAAGAAATACTACACCTAATTTTAAACCTCGTATTTAACGTACCTATTTTATATTATTAGCCTTTATAGTTTTTAACAAATTCAATACATGACGATGTGTTTTATCATAGTATAGTATGGTTTTATGTATTCATCACAAAATATGTAATCATAACATAAATTATATGGCTCGATCTACATACCCACACTTTGCCATACTTACACACCTCAAAATAGTTCACTTAAACTAAAAATGTAACAATTTAACATATAAATATGATTGTTATGATGTTATGATATATGAGATATGTGAGATATATATTTCATACAGTAAATTATATTATTTGCAATCACCATATTAATAATTACTAAATTCTCATGGAATCAAATTTACTGCATATGAATGCATATTATTGCATTTTGGTTCTTTTATGAAGATGCCAATCCAATATATGTTTATGAAATTTACCTTCTTCACTCGTAAAAAAATATTCATCAATTTGATTTGAATCTTCAATATCTTGATGCTGTGCTGAGATGTGATCTACGAGAGCTTTATGAGAATGAAATGTTTCATTGCAAACATCACAACGAAAATTGCCTGGCACAGTCACAGTCAAGTTATGCATTTTACGTTTATGTTGGTAAACAGATTTCTTATGTGCAAATTTAACATCACATAAATCACAGCTAAATTTTGAACTATTAGAAGACATCTTTATTTAAATTAAATAATGTTTTTAATTTCAATAAAACAATATTTATTTTCGCGCAAAAATCCTAAAATGTAAACGTTTTAATAAAATCAGCTGGAAATATAGATATGATTTGCAAATTTAACGTGAGTAGGTTATGCATTACGTTAAAAATACTGACGTCATACTATGAAATTTTTATGGTTATTCTATGATGGTTTTCTTACATGACGTCACTTCATTGATTTTACTCAGAACCTATGTTAAAAGTTTTGTTTTTCTTTCTGCTGGGTAGTGACATCTACTGTAATTTTACCAGACGATGCAAATAACGAACAATCAAGTTCTGACCTCTACTTTAAAGTTGTTGAAGTACTCATAAAATATAATTTTGTAAAAAAATTCGTAAAAAAGAGAAGTAATGAGATTTTTGAATACGCAGAATCTTAAGTCAGCAAAATTTTGAAAATACAAAAATTATCAAGTTCTTT
The DNA here is from genome assembly GCA_949318235.1 of Ecdyonurus torrentis. Classification (NCBI taxonomy): domain Eukaryota; kingdom Metazoa; phylum Arthropoda; class Insecta; order Ephemeroptera; family Heptageniidae; genus Ecdyonurus; species Ecdyonurus torrentis. The sequence goes on from OX439132.1 coordinate 9,024,468, forward strand.
AAGGATACATAAATAAATTCAGCAAAAGTTCCTTTTGCGGAAAAAAAAGCTTTTTTTTTTTAAATTTATTTATTTTAGATTATATATTTTTTATTATGTATCTTAGACCCCCTGACATTTGATTTGCACAATATATTAACGTACAAAATCTCATCCCATACAAGTATGATTTTTTATTATCATTGCGTGTGTGAGTGCCATGTGTATGTCAAAAAGCAACATGAATGTATATGGGTTTTCTTCCATATTTGAAACTATATAGTACTTAATTCATATCAGATTATGCTATAGGATAGGTAAAAAAAATCGATTGCATAATGTCCTACAACTGAGGTTTTCTCACTAGATAAAAAGTTTCATTAACATTTTCTTAATTCCTTTTTCATAGCAGCAGAAAGGGAAATAAAAGTAAACCATTGATGCGTATATACACACGTTCTACATGCACATGGTTTTAAAAATAAATCCTTAAAATTGACAGTTAAGTTAAATCAACTAAAAAGTAGAAGAAACAAACACAGCCAAAAATATCATACAATTAAATCAATATATTTTTTCAATAGTATCTTAGACGTTTTTTGAGCAATATATTTATTAAGTAATGACAAAATTTATCTCATGAAAAAATTACAAATCATGTGTATTATATAACAAATATTATTAATCTATATTATAAAATAATATTATATTACAGGCCTTGGCATGCGACAGTTATACTTTGTCATCCTGTAGTTTAGGCAAATTGTATGTCCTCTCTGTACTTCAGGTTGCCTGTACTGCAAATTTTAAGGGGCCTAGTATCCCTTTGGCTGAATTGGTTACAGAGTCGTATGACTTAAACCCAAACATGCATTTGATGTAATGTGCTTTTTATACAATAAAGCCTATTTTGAATTGAATTGGGAGAATGGATACGGTGTCTGTTACTTTTTAAAGTATCATGTTATAATATATATCATATATTTTTATAGCGTGAGTATATATTTTTATAATTTTGTTTGCTAGTATATGAGTTTCAAAAAATTAACAAATATATTTTACATTTATTATAAAACTTAAACAATTATTTTTAACTAGTAAAAATCATTTTATTCATTTTCTTGTTTTTAAATTTTTTTTATGTGTTAATTTGAATAAAAAAATTTGTATATTGATTTACTTTTCAGTATTTTACATTTAAACTCAAATTCACATAATAAATTTTTCATATTTATATTATAAGTTTATAAATAAATAAATCAATGATGTTAAAATTGTATACAACAAGCGTTATATGTTATTTGATCTCTATTTCCTTTTGCTTCTAATGAACAAACACCCACATTTAGTAATTAATACGAAAAAATGTTGACCTTTTCTCTCTCTCTCTCTCTCTCTCTCTCTTTTTTTTTTTGCTGTGTAATAGTTATACCTCATTATCACAGTAAATATCCGATATGTGTAGGTGTACAGAATGAAGGAAAATAACGATACCATTATATTAAATTTATAGGTATAGTGTATTATATATATAAATATTGCTAATTATTACACTTCGTTGTTCTTTTTCATTCATCGGATACATCTAAACTCCTTGATAATATTATGATCTACCAGAGGTAGAATTGTAACATTTGTTCTTACATTTTAAGGATAAAAAATTCATATATTAGGACATACAAATAATATAAAGAATATTGATATAAATGAATTATAAAGTAAACTATATTCTTGCCGTTGCTACAAGCCGTTAATGTAGTTTACTTTAATGAATTGTAAATATAAGATATTAATTATTTTTATACCAAATATGTAACCTCTAATTTTAATAATAAAAAATAAAGATAAAATTTATGTTGAAATAACTAGGAGGAAGAATTATTGTTCAAACTTGATTTTATTAATTATGGAAGAACTGTATAATATAAAATTGCATAGTAAGAGAGAGTGGTGAGTCGCCGGGCAGAGTCTCTCCCTCTTACTATGAAGAACATATTAAGTTAGGTGACCATTCTCTGGGATGAATAAAAGGTAATGGTATTGAATGGTGGTTGAATGGTTAATGCCTGATATCAGCGAGCGCCTTATATATTACACTCGGCACTCGACAAACAGTTATAATTGCTGAGGGCTAAGTAACAAGGATGTACAAAAATAAATGACACTTTCTCTTTGATTGACAAATTATTGGTGACAAATAGATTATTTACGATATAGCAGAAATAACTGTTACAAATACATGACTAAAAATATGACATTATATGTGTACTATTATAGTATTGTATATTCAATAACATAGTAAATAAGTTTGCTTTTTATTTTTTTATTTCTCTTTTAATGAATATCATCTAAAAACAAGTCTTCCACACGATACAATGGTGATATAAGCACACTACTACTACCGGTCAATTGGAAACATCGGACAGTTTGTGTTATGGGACAATTCACTGCAATGACAACTCGTGACATATTATTATGACATTTTGTCCAGTAGTGGATTGTCCGGTGGCAGATTGCATACTCTAGCAAGTTGTCCTGTCACAAATTTTGTCCAGAATAAATTGTTCCTGTAACGAATCGTCTGTTTACCTACTGTCCTTAGCGTACTTAGCAAGATCATAACATAGGATTTTTAATTTCAAATAACATTTCTATAATAACTCACCGTGGTGTCAACGGAAAGTACCCAGGATGTGGTCCCTTTTTATTGCTATAATATAAAAATATACAAACAAGTAAGTTATACAAACCATTTTTAAGATCATCATCGTATACTTAAAAAAAAAAAAAAAAAAAAAAAAAATGATGCACTTGTGGGGCGTTTCTCTCAAGGTTATTTATATCTTCCCCCTTTATATACTTTTGTTGTTTTCAGGTATAGAGGGAGAAAAATGCATCTCTATGTTTAGTCTAGCATGTTTAGTTACGTCACAAACGTAAACATAAAGGTATGCCACAGTATAACAAAAAGGTTGATCAGGTGCATCAGTGTTTGTCTGCAGCTTCATTTAAATAGTCGAATCTGAGTCGGGTAAGCTCTAAAAAGTAATATCCTTGAATTCAAGTATCTTCTAATGATATTGATATAAATTATTCAAAATAACTATAGTGCATTTTTGAAGAGCAAAGAAGAAAAATATATATTTTTTTAAATGCAACAAGATGGATTTAACTGTAACGAAAGGTAAGACAATTTTCTATATTATTTCTAAATGCAATATAATATTTATTTATTATATTTCCAGTACATGTACTAAGCGGCAGTTAAGTCATGGGTTTTTATGCCGGGGGCAATGATCAGATTGATCAGCATGTATTATGCTGTTTTGATTTTGATATTATTATATGTAATGTTTATAACTAATTATGTCTTTTAATGTATAAATTGAATGTTTAGATGTATGTTGTACACGCTTTGTGTTTAATAAATAAATAAAAATATTTACAGTACTAACAATAATTAACATATGCCCATATAGTACAAGAATAAAAGTTACCTCAATTACATATTATTGATGAAAATACACATATAAATTGTTCAGTACCAATTAGTAGGAGAAAGAAATCTTTAAAAGCAAACTTATATTTTAATTATATTTATTTCTTTGTTTTTTCATTTATCTATATTATTTATTATTATTATTTTTTGTACTAAAGATGGGAAATCATAATTCTGCTAGCATTTTTATCAGGCTTGTAGAGGTAAATTTTATTTATTATTGTTTTTTTTTTATTAAATTTTATACCATAATATGTATATATTATGTTATGTTATATGTACATAATTGCGTAAATTATTTTAACAACTATTTATATTTAATTAATGTACTGTATAATTGTAAATATTTTAATATTGCAAAATTATAGTTTCGTTTATTGTTAACCAAAAACAGGCAATTTTACTTGCCCAATACATTGGTGGTGCACACAGTACATTAAATATAAAGCACATATTATATAGAAATAAATGCAATTAATATATATATATATATATATATATATATATATATATATATATATATATATATAATATAACAAGATAATACGTACAGTATATACCTCTTATATAAAACGCATGTTATGCATAAAAAAAATTCTAAAAAGTTTAAAAACAACATAATTATGTAATTCATGTTGCTGATGAGCTAATACAATAAGAAGATTAAGTTATTATTCATTAAATATTTAACAAATATGAAACATTACTTGTTATTTTGTTCGTCAAATTTAATAATTGTTATCTGTCTCTGTCTCTGTCTCTGTCTCTGTCTCTGTCTCTGTCTCTGTATCTGTATCTGTCTCTGTCTCACTCTATCTAAAAGCTTTTACAAATGTTAATTAAATTTAAAAATTAAATCAAAATAATAGTATAAAGCTTATATTTAAAAATTATTTGTAATAAGTTGTAACGATTTCATACTGAATCTGACAAATATTTAAGTACGTGGTACATTTTTTTTTATTATATAAAGACATAGAAAACATGAAATTACATTTTCTTTTTCATCATTAAACACAAAATGGGATATATAAAGCTGATGATAATTTTTACCAGAATGTAAATGTGGCCCCACAAGAGAGCGTGAAAAAACTGTAAAGTATGCAAATTGTGTGAATATTTCTGTTTATGACGTCAGAAACATGCAAAAATTAGTATGAAAATGTTGTGCGGGTTGCACAAATTGACATTTTCTGATCACTGCTACGGCGCTACAGTTGGGTTATTTAAGTAAGTTCCATCAAGTGTTTTGTGATGTAAATAATAATTTTTCATGTTGTCTATGCCTTTAAGTTTGTTAAGTTTTGAATAATTTTTAAATAAAAATCTTACGGTATAATATCAAAGCACAAAATAATGTTAGTTTATGATAGTAATGGAGAAAACAGTGCGCGTATCTTACATTTGTTTCCGATAAGAGATGAGATGGCGAGAGATGGATATAAATTGTATGCTCAGGTGGTCCCACTTTCTTGTATATATACAGCTGGCTGTTATTAACAAAAGATTACAACTACAAATAATTATACATGATAACAAGTTCTAGATGTTACCCAACTTTCATCTATTTTTACCCCTTATAATATTGTCTCTTTTTGGAAGGTTTCTTAGACATGACCCCTTGTCAATTATTACTAGAAAAATAAAATAAATATATAGGGGAAAAAAAGTATTATACAGCATATATTTTTTATTCACAGCAGTATACTCAGTTTACATTTTTATTTTTCTATGTAATTCTAGTCCAAATAGTTACACAGCTATCAAATTAAATTTATTAATCTATATTATAGAATAAAAATAGCTTCAATTATTTATTATATAAGTTTGTTATGTAATATATCGCGCAATATGCTTGTGTAACGTTGACTGAAGATACGTATTATCTATGAAACCGGATCTTCAATTAAAACTAAACTAAATATAGGAAAAATATTATTTTTATTTTTCTTACCGAGAATTCTTTTCTGCTTTAGCCAATAATGCTTTTTTTTTTTTTTTTTTTTTTTTTTTTTTTTTTTTTTACGTATAGTCACACAAGAAAAAAAAAACTGGTTGCTTTATTTATGTCATAGAGCACAAATGTTGTTAAATTAGAATAACAATTATACTCCTTAATAATTTATATTGCTTAAACTGAACCACTATACCCTAAGGCTTTTTATAACGTTAAGGATTGTATATAGATGGCTTGTATCTCAAAATCTAAATAGAAAACTTCCAAATTTTATGATGCCATTTGAAAGTTAATAGTAACAGCTACCTATGATAAAAGTGTCAGAACCCGTGACCATCAGATAAGAGAGAAATTAATTATTGAAATTAACATAGGCTCTTATGGGACTAAAACTTCAAAAAATCATAATTAAAAATCTAGCATGGTGACCCCCCAAAATTTTTACATTTTTGAAGATACCTAATCCTAATGTATCACAGTACAAAATTTCAGATTTTTCTGTCTTTACAACTTTTTAGTCAAATCCTACAGTACCTGATTTCCCGCCTTAAACGAATATAACTAATCTTGCTCTATGACATAATATCTATATTATTTAACACAAAATTTATATTTTGCATAACAGTATAAATTATGTTGTAATAAATAAATGTTGCTGAAAATGAACAATATCATAATAACCATTACGTTAGTTATTTTCACCTGTGTGTAAATAGCACAAATTAAAATTGTTGCTATTTTAACGTTACATTAATAATTTTATGTGCATAATATACGTGTGCTGTGTAAACATATAGTCATTATCAAGGTTTCTGTATAAATCTTGATAATTATGCAATATATATAGCATAATTTATATGTTGTTATATAATATAAATAAAAATGTTAATTCATATTATTATTACGTATTTACGTCCATGTAATGACTTTTAATTAAATTTGTAAATTAAATGTATACATCACGTTCGAATAAAAAAAAATTAAAGAAAGTAGATAAGATAACATTTATTTTTATTATTTTTTTTGTGTTCATAATTTATTTTTTTATATATAAGGGCAGTAAAATATGTTCTCCAATTATCAAGATTATTTTATAGCTTCACTTATTTTTATTTCTCATAAAATAAACTCCACAGGTTGAACTGTCTACACAGTATATGCCTAAATAATGATATAATCATTATATATATTATATTATATAAAAAAAAATGACGTGACATTCATTATAGTTTCACGTTGTGCTCACTACGCTATGCATATAGCACACACACCATGTTATAGGCGCAGAGCAAAGGGGGGAAATATGAGTAGAAAAAAAAAAGATAAGAACGATCACACTGCTTCACTACATTTCACTTTTTTTACCCGAGGTGCATACATATACACATATATATAGTGAATTTTGTTGGTTATGGTAGTATAGATCATGCGTTAATTGCATCTTCAATCAGTGCTATAATCAAGCCGTGTAGGCGTTGTTACCTGTAAAAGTACCTAAGTATTATATAAGGTAAGAAATTAAATTTATTTCATACATATGAATTAAAATTATTAATTATGTACATATTACTGTATATTATGAAAACTTTAGGATTTGTTTAAACAAAATTAATTAAAAAAAATTAAGATAAAAAAATTATTGTTTAATTTTAGATGCGTACGTTTTATTTTTAAATTTATAAAGGTTAAAAATTTCATTAATTCAAAAAATAAAAAGATCAATAGTTCAATCGTATACCGTAGAGGTCATTTATCAGGTTAATTTTTAATTTTTCATAATTTTCTTTTCGTTATTTATTATAATATTATTATTGCTGTTAGTGCAGTATTATCATGTTTTACATGAGAAACAAAGAGTTTAAAAACCAAAAAATTCTATATCATATAGTCGTCTATAAATATAGGTGTTTATAGAACTATGGATATCGCGGTAAGTGTATTTAGGGCGTTAAATATATAAATTAAAAAAAAAAGTAAATAAAAGATAAGAAAAAATTGTGAACGGCTAAATGAAAGCTAGTACGTTACGTTGGTATTGCATTTAAGAAATTTCGTAATAGAATTGAGAGAGACAGACAGAGGCAGAGAGAGAGAGAGAGAGAGAGAGAGAGAGAGAGAGAGAGAGAGAGAGAGAGAGAGAGAGAGAGAGAGAGAGAGAGAGAGAGAGAGAGAGAGAGAGAAGGAAAGAACTCTCCAGAAGGCGAAGGAAGCAAACTTTGGTTAAGAAAGGGAAAAGGAAGCAGACGATATGATAATTCAGTGTAGATTAAATTATTATATAAGAATAAACACAAACGACGATACAAATTTTAAAAATAAATCAATATTTTAATAAAAGTAACGAAAGAATTAAAATTGTAAAAGTTAGGATAAGATTTTAAACATTATATTTCAAAATAAACTATTTTCAGTTTGGTATTATGTGAGCTATATTGTTACAAAAATATCACTCACAAATTAACACCTATGTGTTGTGTGTGTTAGTTGCTAATGAATGATTCAGTGCGTAAGATTTTGTATTGTTATATAGTAAAATATTTCTTATACAAAACCATCAATGGAAAAAGTTGAGTATCGTTATTTTTACGCAGAGCTGAATTATCCATCAAATCAACTTCATTAATGATTATACCCTAATTTATTGGCGCACACGCTATACTAATTTCCATCAAGAAAGTTCAATTTCAAGTAGAAATAAATAAATATAGCAGACGGATTTTGATATTGTACCCAGTACAATGAGGAAGACTTAAAAAAAATTATACGGGGTTATCCTATGTCATATTCCAAAAGAGGAGTCATGAATTGATTTATATATAAGTCAATTTCTAACTTTTGAGTTCATTAATTATTTTTAATTAATTTTTAAAAATTGAACAATGACGTCACCGGTGACCACTTATGCATGTAGGCACAGGAAAAAGTTGCCATCCGTAAAAATACTTGAACTCAAAAATAAAAGACTCACATATCTATCTATTCAGGATAATGTCCTCTTTTAGAATATTCAATAAAATTGACCCCTAAATTTTGTATATTCTTAATCCTCATTTTACCCTGCGTGATTACATTTTGTAAATAATATCATTCCACTTTTTATACCCATGTCCCATGTCATTAACCTATAAAGACTTGGTACAATATAATTGTTAGCAAGTAACAGGTGTGCATTAAATTGCTGACGTTCATATATTTAAATACATACAGTTCTATACATTATAGACATACGTACACTTACCATAGAAATATCAGTTTAAATAAATACATTAAAATACCTGGAAATGTATATTGATATTCTATATATTTGCCAATATTCTTCATAATTTAAAACTGAAATGTAAATAAAAAAAGAAGTTATTTATTTATACATTACAATCTCCGAGACGGTGACGCTGTGCACTATGAGATTAAAAAAGAAAGATAAGAAGGTGTGCCTTGTCGGTGATATAATCACGTGTAGTGTTATTACGTCACTGTATCATCATCTCTATGGTCGAGTGTATGTTTCTCACTATTCTCCTCATGCATTTTCAAGTATAGTCTACACAACTGTATGAATCCAAAACATTCTATACAACTTACATCCAGCCAGACTAACAGAGATACTTAGCTGGGATTCAATTTAACTTAGATTAGATTATTCAAAACTTTCTTGCAAATTAAAATTTAAATCTATTTCATACGAATTTAAATTGTTTCCACAATCTATACATAAAAAATATAAATATAATGAGTTTGAAATTTGAAAACTAGATGATGGAGTCTGTAATAGACACATACCGATAAAACTATAAAATGATTTTTTTATTATTAATTTATTGAATTATTACACTTACAGTACACTGTGTAGTTTTATGGCTAATTTGCATACAACAATATAGAAATTTAAGTTTCAAATTAAGAATTGATTTGTTACGTGTTTTAAGGAAATAAAAGTTAAATACTAAATATATTCTATAGCAATAATTAATAGTGATTTAGTATCTCTCTTTGAGCAACAAATCTACAGTAATATGTATGTATACACAATAAATAAGAATTCTGGATTTTATTTATTGACATTAAATGAACAAGCTTAATAATACTTCTAAAGAAAGAGATATTTCTTTAATGCGAGTAATAATATTAAATAAATACTATATCTGCTCAAAATAACATCTATATACTAAATACATTTACTGCGCTTATGAATATGAATTAATATGATTTATGAATAACAAAGTGTCAGGAAATCTCAGACAAAATATACGTGACAATTCTAATTAAGCAATTATTAATATTTAAGGTTCAAGCAATACCATACTGTACGTACATTAATACTAAAAAATAAGTTTAAAAACTATTCAATACTAAAACATTCTCTTTAACTCTGTAACATGGTTGCCTAATTTCCTTTAATATATACAGATTATACAAAAGAAAGAAGTTCACTGTTCAATGCACCTGTTGTATTGAAATGTTATTATTATTATTTTTTTATTGAATTAATGATTTTTCACCTTTTTATCAAAAAAAAAAAAAATATTTAAAACGCAAGTGAAAGTTATTATTAATGAAACTATTACTTTTATTTTTATTTTATAAAAGTAAATTTTTGTTCGTGACTTTATAAAGTACCTTAACTTGTAATATAGCAGTGAAGGAACTTCTTTTACTTTGGTCTCTAGACACGAGAACTTAATATATAAAAGCAGTCTTACATGCGCTAGCGGATCGTATACATTCAACGAACTTTTAATCCCGCTTAATAATCATTTTGTTTACAACAAGTGTGATATTGCATAAATTATTATCAAAAATGGTTCACGTGGAGTGTTATATAAAAACGACTTGATCGATTGATTTTAATCGTTATAATATTTTAGTTATATATACATAAGCAACAAGTAATACGGGTGAGTCTTTCTTTTAAATATATTACGTAATATTCGCGGTAATAAAAAAAGCCGGTAACGTGTACTAAATTTAGATTAAAGCCTCATGGAGTAATATATTTGTACACCATATTTGTATTCTGATTATATATAGGAAAAAAATAATTAAATTACCAAAAAAATTTTTTTTTAATTCTTATCATAAAAATTTATATTTATATGATTAAAACAATGAAATGTACAAAATATATACAAAAATTGACGAAGTATAGTTTTTGAGGTCTAAAAAGTGAATGACGTCATATCAAAAAATATACAGCTGTTAGGTCATCGGTGCAACCACACTATCGAAGGTGCACGATGACATTATGAACCTTTAGAAAATCGTAGGGTTCATTGAGTTTTTTAAATTTGCCTAATCATTTTATTTTCCTATATTTATTTTCACTACATATTCAGTAATTCTTTTTATTGATATTCTAGGTATAGCCACATAAAATTACTTTGTGGTTTTATAAAAGTTCACTTTTACAATTATTTTAACATGAAAGTAGAAATGCATATCGATCGATTTATGAGAATAGAATTCATATATATACAGTATATTAAATATTTATATTATACACAACATGCGTGCATGAGTATATTAAATCATAATATTATGAGAGGGATATTGCAATTAAATATTTATTATTTGATTTTTAGAAAAAAAAAATCAATGCTGAAAATAATAATAATTGTGAAAAAATTGTAGAGTGAATTGAATATTGATTCCTGATTGTTTCTAATTAAAAATCAATGCAAAATCAATCACAATCACAGTATAATGGTTAATTTACAGATGGCGTGAAGAATGTAATGTTGAAAACACATTGCATGTTAGCTTCAATTTAATTTACTTGTAAAGTAATCAATATTATCACTAATTACAATCTGGGCAGTCTTGTATATAAATATTTTAGTGGAAATAAAATTTGACAGTCAAAATTCGTATTATCATTATTATTTTTCTCCGTCATTTAAGTGTACAATTAAGAAATGAGAAATGTAAAAAAAAGTATTGTAAAATGAAGCTGTAGAGAGTTTTATAAGTTGTGACACTACTAACTAATTAAACCGTCAATAAAATGTTATTTGGATTGTTTCAACAATTCGAAAAAAAAAAAATAATAAATAAAAAAAATTATCGAAAGGGTGCAACTTACGGCTTTTGTGTACTTTATGCTTTTAAGTATAAAATCATTTAATTTGAAGAGGGATATTACAGTTATTGTACTCAAAAACTGTATTAAAAAAATTACATATAAAAAGAAGACGCGAAAGAGGGAATCCCTGCAAGTCATTTATACAAATGTAATAATATAATGAAAATAAATGCTATTTCCAAACAAGAAAATAAAATGTATAGAAATCAAAGTTTGTATAACGAAATGAACTATACAATACTTAAAGCACGGAACACACGCAATTGCATTATACACATTAAATAGAATTACCCATTAACTCATAAGAAAATTTTCTTTTCTTAGCACAGAGAATTCATCTATAATAAAATATTTACAAGTGAAAGGCGTGGCGTCTTTCCATCTTTTCCTGTCAAACAGCTCAGCTAATGAAGTTTAAAATATTACGTATAGACATTCATGTCAAATGTCAAATGCATGATTTATTTTTTCTATAAACTTTATGTTACATTTAAAAATAGATTTTTGCATTGTATATACACATCTTTGAGAACGTATATTTTACCCTTTAAAAACTCGCTCTAAATTTGCAATATTAGTGTTATATTTAATGGAAATAAACACGCATTGAATTTGAATGATAAAAAATATATTAATCACAATCACGGGTCCAATAAAACAGATTATCTTGACTTTATTATAGATAAGACTATTTTTTTAATATACTCTTCAAGAAATGATATAGTCTGATAGTATCAGCAAGTTACTAATATACATACATAGTTTAAATGTAATTATATTTCATATTCATACCGGTGAAAAATTGTACACAAATTTATATTAAAAAGTGTAACTACTAGCATTTGTCATTGAAATTTGTACGTTTTAACTGCAATATTTTCCTTTAAAAAATTGTATAAAAGATAATGATCGTGCTAAATTATGCTAAAGGTTAGGAAATTACGAGTCCCATGCTCCTTTCCCGCGCTCTTTTGATTGGATACACGAGGTTACATACACACGTAATATCACTTACATATATTCCAATTCCCTATATTTATGCTAGCGATTATCATAGAAAAAAAAGGGTGATATTCTGGTTGACACCTGTAATTAAAAATACTCATAAGCTTAAATTAAAGTTCAGGTGTCAACTGAGATGTAGATGGTGTTCCCCATGGACCATAAACACAAAGTGAAGACATGAAAGCGACACGTCAACGCCGGTAACAAGCATTCAAAAACGTTTATACTTATTTTCAATATTGTAATGTACAGCATAATAATCAACGAAAAGCATACATTTTCATTTTATGTATATTGTCAAAATAACTATAGAACGAAAAACAAATTATATATGGATGTTTGGTTAACACTAACAGGTACATATATAACGAGAGGCATTGTTAGTGAACTATATTAAGAAATTAAATTAAGGAAATTGACTTTTAAAAAACATAAAACATAAAAAAAAATAAAAATAAAAATTTGATAAACAACAATTTAAATTAGGCAGCGTTTGTAAGAGTTTAAAAATGTTATATTTTCTTCACTTATAAATATAATAATGTTTGATAATTGTGTACTTATGAGGAGAGGTAGATGTTATATTATATAACATATATTATATATGTTATATTTAAATATTTATGAATGAATTTACGTTTACCGTTTCTCACACTTTTATTTTATATATTATATTATATCATATAACAATTTCTTGGCGTTAAGTTACAATATTATTTTACATGCAAATACTTTATTTTAAAGTCGTATGTATAATACAAGGCTTCTCTCTAATATTTTGTTACCCTACACTTTACTCTAAGTTTCTATATTCTAGGAATAGCATCTAATTACGATTTTATGTTGAACGATGCAAGTATAGTACGTAAATTATCAATATAACGTCACGCGTGAGTCACGTGACCTAAGTCTGATTTTTATGCCTGAAGGTTTCACTCGTGCATGAGTTTATATTCACCGGCGCACAGACGAAACAAAAAAACCGGTTTCTATCTCTCTCTCTCTCTCTCTCTTTGTGTTTAGTCATTCAACCAGACAATATATAAATAGAGTGTAATATTATAATACATTGTGATTGAACTTGATGAACATTATATCCTTATTTTAATTATATCAGATGCGTTTTACTATATTTAATTTATGACTTTTATCTTGTGTTAAAAAAAAATAAGAATAAAAAAAACGAGTTTTTTTTTCTCGTAGGCACGAGAACTCGTTTTTAAAGCTCAAATCTTATGCTTACAAAGCTATGGCTCGATTTTCGAATTTAAGCTCAATTTCAAGCTGAAATTCAATTCCAACTGTCCAACTGGTCAAAGTCCAAATGGTCTGAAATATTTTCAGCTAAAATTTTTCGAGTTTTTTTACAGTTCTAATATACTGTATATTATATACAGTATCTCACGAAAACAAATAATAATAATTATAATAAAAAATAAAAATTCTGTATGCCTTAATTAACTCACTTATTACAATTGTTATATGAAGAAATAATACATATAAAATTGCAAAATAATATCGATACATTTATATTGATTTTAGTTTTCTCTATGCTATATATTTAGTTACAACATCAGCTTACAACACTTAAAATTTAATTTTCTGTTGTCTGTATGGAAAACTATGTAACATTAACTTTAAAAAGACATTATTTGTCGTTTAAAATGGATCACGTAACACAACTACGATGATGTAAAATAATAATATAACAAAAAGCTATATAGTTTACTGTGCTTTAGTGATGTTTATTTTATTTTAGGATGCAATATTATTTTGTCTAAACTTTTATTTCTTCTGGAATTATACATCATTATTCTTCATCAATTTATATGTAATGTATACATATGATTGTCATAACATAAAATATTATGTTAGTATATAAATCAAGCACTTATTCCTTTAAGTGTGATTTAATCAATAATTACGCAATGTATTTTTATATCATAAAAATTGCTTTTATTATTATTATTATTATTTGCTTTCCTTTCAGAACTTCCACAAATGATATCAAAATGATGCAAGAATATAAATGTCTCATAAAATTTCCTATGTCCAGTATTTTATCAATGCGTGGTATAAAAAGTAATGATATTTAATTATTAAATCTCTGTGTTTTCAGATTTAAATTGAAAATGGCCAAAACTGAGATGATAAATCATAGAAATTTGGCATCAAATTCTAATTCAACGTCACAAAAAAGTGAAGAAAAAGATGATTTTAAACCAAGCATCATGTGGCCGGATCTATTTGTACAAGTTTTTCTTCATTCTGGAGCGCTATATGGTATTCTTCTTATACTAACTGGATCTGTGGATTTCAAAACAACAATTTGTGGTAAGTAATTACTTTAAAGAAAAATATATAAATGAACATGTTTTTTAATTAAGATTAATAAAATGAACTTAAGTAAAAAAAAAAAAAAAAAAAAAGATTAAACAAAATTATGAAAAGTACTGTTTATATTGATATTATATGGGAGTTTAAGAAAAGTTGAGGAAAAAAATATACGCAATCGAGTTAGAGAGTATAAGTGTACAATAAAATTACATTGTGATATGATTCTTTATGGAATTTCAGGTAATATCAATGAAATTCATTACATCTACTGGGTGGTTGTACTTACTAATTTGAGCTTGGGTTTTGACGCTATATGTAAACAAAAAATAGCAATATCTAGTAGAGAAAAAATACGGGTAAGTTTTCTCATATTAAAAAAAAAAAATAATAATAATAATGCCAAGGTTATTCGAAGCTATTTTATTGCAGTTTTTTGTAGGTTAAAATGATATGAGACTTTAAAGATAGACAACATTTTCAGAAACATCGTAAAAATATATTAATTTTCCTATAATAAAAAATAAGACCAAAAATGACACTTTTCTTATGCTTTAATAGGCAATATATTTGTGTACTCACTATGGTGGTACCATGCAACCATCCTACAGATAGATTAAAGTTTCTGTTATTTGTATTTACAACATACTGTATTGTAGTTAAGAAAAAAAAATAGGAAACATAATTTATTCAAGTCCTCGTATTTAATAAATTCCTCCAAAGTTACTAAAATGTTAATTTTGCCTTATCACGTGAATAAGGTTACAATTTGGTGAAAATAAATATGAAAATAATTTAAATTACTAAAATTCTATAACTTCTACCTTTGTATTAAGAACTTTTTTATAGTCACTCAATGAACTCATTTTAATCACGTAATTTTAATATTCTTAAAACACGTGAAAGTTCAAACGTGAAAAAAGAAATTTTAATATTTTGGCATGCGTGTTGCATTTTTATTGAATGTGCAAAAAAAAAAAAAAAAAAAAAAAAAGTTATAATAATAATAAAAAAAGTTTATAATATAACAGTCTTACTGTTATACTTTAAAACTCAAAGATGTGGAATTTATATAATTCGTATATTATATATAATACTATATTATAATATGGTAATTAACATTGATGAAAAACATGTGAGAGCACATTACAATAAAGTGTCTTTCATTTCAAGATTGTATTATTAAACTGTAAGTTTTATATTCATATTCCATAATTCAAAAAAGGTATTTATTTTATATCTATATAGTTTCATACTTTTTTTAAAAGTATTTTATGAGCAATACAATTATAGTGTATAGCAAATTGCATTTCTGTCCAGCGATTTCCAACGGTGAAAATCCGTTTATGCAGACCATATAGTGACATAATTAACAACAGAAACTATCAAAAAAATTGTTTTTAAAACAGAGACGACGAACCACGTGGTTGTATGAGACCTTCAAACTCTACCATGATATAGAATAACTTCAGCAACTAATTTTATCGCTAAGGTACACAAAGACGATTTTGTACCTTTTGAACTGCTGGTCTGATTGCAATGAAACAGCAGAATTTTGAGGGTACTATTTAATAAAATAACCCTTCTCTGATAAAATTATTATTCTCCGTAATATTCATATATGAAACTGAAGAATTCAATCTTAATTTACTTTTTTTTAGTGTCGTAAAACATTTAAAATGAAATTAATTCCATCATGAAATAATTTAATGAAATATCTTGATGGGTAGTTTCACGATGAACAGGAGATGGCTCCCCAAGTATGGCTCCAGATAAATGGTCTTTCATATGTAATGTTTTTTTCCAAACTAGACTCAATCGTCAATCAAAGATTTCAAGCTAAATTCTACTATTCATATACGTATATTTAGAGTTATATTTTCCTTGCGATGCTTTAAAGTGCATGTGCATGCGTCCTTGAATTGAATTTACTGATTAAATTATTCATACATTACAGAAATGTATAAACTGTAGGTCATAAAGTAAGCAAAGTCTCTACATGTTTCATGTTAAGTCAACACCTGTTGCTTTAGAGTCTCAGAAATTTTATAGTATGTTTATTTTTCTTGTGAACGTGACAACAATTCAAGCTTTAAAATGAGATATTATGTGGTGACTGACTTGAAGTTATAAAACAAGAAGAAAACAAGGTGACATTTTTTTTTTGGTGTAGTTATATAAAGATAGATAGCTCTAAATATGCTTAAAAAAAGTGTTTGTGGGAGGGGGGGGGGGGGCGGGGACACTTTGCAAAATTTTGAAATCACCAATTCTTGAAATTTAAAGCTTATATGTTTAATTTTAATTTATTGAAAAGCAAGGGGGGAAAACTTCGCCGTATGATGGTCAGATATATGTCGTAAAATTTTATCATAGGTTCTAATTGTTAACATTGACTTTCAAATAAAATTAGGTGGTCAACTCTGAATTTCAAAGTTATAAACCTTCTCTTCTAACTATATAAAACTTTATTTATATTATTTAGTGTTGAATAAAAATAACATTTTATCTTGCTACAATTAAAATCGAGTCAGAAATAATATAATTATAAATTTGCTTTACAATTACAAGTCATTACAAAAAAAAAATGAAATATAAACTTGACAAAATTTGACTATAACTTTTGTTTTCAATAACTAATGTACACGTGCCGCTACTCAAAAGTCTTACATCAAAATTAATGATATAATGACGTGCTATATAGAAAATATTTTTACTATATCATTGATTATATCATTATATCATATATTGATCATTATACGCTGGACTTGCTGTTAGATGAATTATATTAAACTGACATTATAATCAAATTACTATTTATAGTAGAAATAATTATAATTAATATCATTTTATGTGTATGTGGACGAGTCTGTAATCTATAAACATAGCGTAGATAATTTTTACAACTAAAGTTCTGGAAGGTCGCGATTAAATATAATTTTATGCGAAATAAAGTTACATAATGTCAACTTTGGTTACATGATACACTAAAAATGACTTTCAAAAAATTATTTAACTTGTATTTATTTCATACTAGAACCTTCTTACACTATCTCTAGCAAGTGGAAAATAAAAATTAGTAAGACTTTAGTCTCTCAACATGTTGATCTTATTCACCACATCAGTGAATTTTGACGGTTTTAGCTTTTAGCTAATTTAATTCTTTGATGTAACGTTACTTTTGACTTCTGATTATACAGCAGAGATAAATAAAAATACAACACTCTAAAAATTAGTGCATTACTTTAGTTACAAATACTAACTTATTTAAAATATACACTTTTAAAGTTATTATGAGTAGCTAAAATAAAGCATTTTAGCAAATTATTAACAATAGCTATTTTAAGTTAAAATAGCTTTAAAAAACTAAAAACAACTTAAATTAGCTATTTTAATAACTTGCTAAAATGCTTTATTTTAGCAACTCGTAATAACTTAAAAGTGATTATCTTAAAAATTTTAGTATTCGTAACTAAAGTACTGCACCATTTTTAAGAGTGAAAATATGTCTATATTTTCTTTTATAAATAGACATGACACTGACTTTTACTGTGTCACTAATTATAACTATTATTTTAATTCTACATGTTATAATTATATTATTAATTCTACATTTTTTCTAAATGCTGTACGGTATAAGAATCAATTCTGCTTTATTAAAATGTTATTTTAATTTAGGATTTATATTTAAAAATATTGTTTCCTAAAATACTTGGCTTAATTAAGTAGGTCTCCAACCATTCATATATATTATATTGTGGATCAAAAAGACTTACATTACAATATATTTTAAGTTGTGCTTTAAAACTTGTCTTTCGAAGTTTTCGATGTTGTGAAATGACCCCCTTGAAATGGATCCCTTGCGATTTCACAAAATAGACAGTTTACTGTAATAATAAATAATTATTTAAAACATATAACTATTTCTTAGACGTAGGAAGTGGTTTCTGTATACAACATTTGACATCCGAAATTCATCGACAATCTTGTTTGTAGCTATAGCTATAGTACTGTATAATTCTACTAAACTTACTATAATTTCCTTTATTTATCTATTATTAAATATTACTTTTGGTTGAGATAAAAATTTGCCATATGTTACTGCATATATTGCACAAGTGTTCAAACCTTTAATTCTATACATGTTTTAATTATAATGTTAAATGAAATTTATGTTTATAAAATACTTTGTGTTTTGTTCTATATAGAGCTCGTATGTGGACTTGTGCATTTTAACTATAGTATTGTTTAATTTATTGATTATTATTATCATGTGTCTGAGAGAAAGTACTAGAAGTTGACAAGTGGTTTATTTTTATTTTGTCATGCCGTCGCCATGCACAGCCTTGTCAAGTTGCCAATGACAACGAATGTACAATGGTGTAATATATAAAAAAAATTAAGTAACGTATATTTTTTTAAGTCATTATAAAATCAAAAATAACAATTTATTAATATAGGATGCACATGAAGTAATACTGAATGCGCTTCGACGCTATACTGGAGCAATGAATAACATTATTTAGCTAAGTACTTAAGTAATACTAAGTATTTAGCTTAATCTGCTAAGTACATATTTTTAAACTGGCAAAATGTGTCATTTTCCCAAAATGGCCCATGTTTTTAGTGCTTTTTTCTTAGACTCATGTTTTCTAAGGTGTCGACTTTTATATAAGAATGCCACCACCCTTTATTTGTGACTATTATACAAGAACAAAAACAGACAAAATATATTTACGTAATAATTAAATACGATAACAGCAACATTAATTCATAACAACAAAATTTATCTTAATAAAAAAATAATTATACTGAACAACATCAGGAATAATATGTTATACATCAGCATAATCATTTATGCAATTCTGAAATACCAACGCGTTTGTTATTATATGATATAACATAAATGTATACAATATTTATATTTCTTATCAGTGTTATATGCATTTTGTTTTTTACATATAGGTATTTAAGTTTGTATTTTGCTATAAGCCTTCTTATTTCTTTCTTTTCCTTTTAAAAGTTTCTATAACTTTTTTTGTCCTTTATACTAAAACGAGTTAGTGAGAGAGAGAGAGAGAGAGAGAGAGAGAGAGAGAGAGAGAGAGAGAGAGAGAGAGAGAGAGAGAGAGAGAGAGAGAGAGAGAGAGAGAGAGAGAGAGAGAGAGAGAGAGGTACTTCAAAACTTTAATCAGATCACGCTTTAAGGTTTATAAAAACTTTGAAATTAGGCTTTTACTATATTGCTTGCGAGAAGACTTTTAAAAGTGGCATAGCTCTTATAACTTCTTTGCGTATTTTATGCTGAATTATTAATTCATATAGTGCATCGTCCTTACGCGAAAAAAACACACACACAAAACACACACATATTTTTACTTAAATTGAACATATATCATCGTTGTAGCGTGTGAATTAAACATGCAAATTAATTTCAAACAATAATATAACATCAAAATGTACAAATTCAATGCGGGGTCAATGGTTTTTTTTTTATCGACTTTCAAAAGTAGCTAACACATTTTACAGGTAAGCGTGATAATTATTATTTATATATATTATTCGAAACTTATTTTATTGAACGGATATGAATATGAAATATAATTTTGTTATATAATGAAGATACAGTAATATGTTATAATCATTAATTTTTAATTATAATTTGCGATAAATGCAGTTTTACAGTACGTAAATGTTTTACTGTACCATATCACATCAAAATAAATATTCAGACTCTTTTTAACTCATACAAAACAAATTTCTATTTAAATGTTTCCTATTAGATACTAAATTTTAAATTAAATATCAACTCAATTATTAATAATGAAATTTTAATTGTACAACTTTCTAAAAAAATATATGCTTATCACACTTTATTCAATATAACAATCATCTCATTATAGCAAATTTTAATAAAATGAAATCAATAATTACTTCATATTCAACTCCAATTATTTCAACATTGTATTTTACAGTATTTAAAATATTAACTTAACTTTAGATGATGAAAGTACGCTTACGTGATGACGCCACGTTTGTGACTTGGTCACCAGAACAAAATGACCTCGTGATTGAGCATATAAATGTCTTTTATTGTTGTCCAATGTACTTTGACTTCAGAATACGTAGATCAATTTTAATAAAAAATAATAATAATAGTATGTACAGTAGAACATTAAAAAATCAACCTTGATTGATTTTTTGTCCTCCTCCTCCTCCTCATTCACCTCCTTTTTGTTATTTTATATATTTTGTTATTTGATATTTAAAAAAATATATATATACGCAAAAAACAAAATAGCAGTAAAAATGCTTTAAAAGACTATCAAATTTTCTTCAATACTGATTACACTAGTGATTTGTTTTCTTCTTTTTAGCAATG
This sequence comes from Ecdyonurus torrentis, assembly GCA_949318235.1. Lineage (NCBI taxonomy): Eukaryota > Metazoa > Arthropoda > Insecta > Ephemeroptera > Heptageniidae > Ecdyonurus > Ecdyonurus torrentis. The sequence continues at coordinate 9,045,703 of OX439132.1, forward strand.
AAGTTAAAAGTGCCAACACATTTTTTTTATTATTATTATTCTAATGATATCTCAGTATTTTTAATGAAAATGTCATGTACAGTATTTACAAATAAAAAATAGCATAATAGTCTTAATACATAAATTTCTTTCTATGTGGTAATATAATTTAAGATTATAATGTTGTTAATAACTTGTACAATCTAGCGCAGTCTAACAATCAGATGAGTGTTATTTTAAGATAAAAAGAAGAAAAACTTTTCATTCTTTATTATGCACGGAAGTTTACCGCCGGCCGCCGGATGCTTTTTTTTTTTTTTAACAATATTACAATTTGTACAATTTTTTTCAATTTAAATGGGCGTTAATTGACATTAAATTTAATGAATTTATTTTTTCTTGGGGTAATAAAAATAAAAACCATTGCACTAGAAAACATCAATCCAGATTCAGTTATAATAATCCTGCGTAATCAGTAGACCAGACAAGCGTATGGAATCTCCCACATTTTGTGTTATCACTCTGAAGTGATAAGAAACAATATCTAATGTTACGTTATATTAAGAAATAAATTGGTGGTCGTTGGAATCTTTTATAATGAGTCACTTCAGTAATATAAAATGATTAGGAATAAAAAAAGTTCTATGCAAATTATTACACGGAAAAAAAGTAACGAAAGAGTAGCAATTATTTAGATGTTTTCTAGAACAAATTTGTTAGATGATATTATATACAAAGTTTTTTTACAATATGAAGAGCTAAGAGCTAACAAACTGTTTTCCACTGAAGAAATAATGTTTCTACTAACAAGGTACTGTTTAAACGTTTTCCAATTCAGTTATTGGTTTGTCCTGACGAGTTACATCAATGTAACTGAACAATTTTTTTTTCCGTGTAGATGAAACTGAATTCTAATCACAAGGCTTGTAACGATTGAAGTTATTTTACGTTCACTATGTGAACTATACACACAAAAATGGAGCTTGAAAATCATCAGCAGAGATTTTTTATCTTTGTTAACACTTCTGAGCACTACGTCATGACTCATGACGTAGTTCATGACATTTAATGTAATTTCTTACGATTTATTTGAGATATAAATTTCCTTACATACATTTTGTTTTAGCTAAATATTTTATTTCAATAATTTTCTGTGAATGAAATGTGTAAAGTTGCTAGGCGCATGTACAGAGTTAGAGTATGTCATAAAACTGTTGAGCATCTGATTTAGGGGTCAAATTTTTAACAAAAGTAAAATACGTGATTTTCTTCTTTAAGCATACATGATACATTTTTATTCGTAGAAAAAATAAGAAAACAACATTCATGCAGTCAGGAAAAAGTACTTTACTAAATATAATTCTTTAATAAATTTTAAGAAAAAAATAAATCAAATCAACGCCATGACCCATATCGTGACGTCGTGGTCAAGTGTGATTAATTTAATAAAGGAAATTTTTATTTAGAAGTAAATATTTTTTTTTCTACAAAATAAGTAGCATTACGTTTTTAGCTTAATATATGAATAATAATATCTTCATTACTATAATTATTTCGTTATACATATTGATACATACTAATTTTTTTTTCATAGTCTTAATTCTTAATTCTCATAATGAAGGCACGCTAAATATTTAAAAACTTCCACAAAAGAAAGTTTAGATTGATGATAAAAAATAATGACAATAAAATTAATTTTTTAATATTTAAGCTTAAGATAGAAATTTTTATTTATCTTGAAATTAAAAAAATAAAGTTTTGCACGATTGCTTTTTTTTTTTTTTTTTTTTTTTTTTTTTTTTTTTTTGCTCTGCTTTGCTTTGCTTTTATGTATTATTATTGTGTAAAAAAAAATACGCATGGGTAATTTTGAAATCTTTCACAAGCTTCTTTAGCTTAAAGTAAATGGATGGCTTAAAATTTTGTTATTAGAATATTATTTGTCTTTGTATTTGTCTTGGGAATATGTGTATGACCTAAGAAGACAAGAAAAATTTTATAAAAAAGATCGCTGTACTAAAGATCACATGAAATATGAAAAATTGTATAAACGAATGAACAAAATTCAACTTTAATATTTTTACTATAATAGCTTTAAATATAAATACTATAATATACTAAATACTAATAATGTTACGTATCAGAATTTTTTTTGACCATGCTAATATTTATTATTATACATCACCCCCTCCAAAAATTTGGGCTGGATCCGCCTCCTTAATAGAATACTATTTATCAATTTATATGGATATACTGTTTTTGTCTTAATTATTCAATACAATTTATTTTAAAACATTTCATTATTTTAGTAAAATATCATATTATGTTACAGTATAAATTGAAGAATTTATAAATTAACTTAATTATTTGTTTTCATGTTATTTGGTTACATTTTACAAACAAGATTTATGTTTGTGTATAAATTGTAAAAATTAAAATAAAATTTTGGTTAGGCTTCATTTCCCCTATTGTGTTGGGGAAACTGTTTAAATTGTGATGGTCAATGTATAAACCTTAATTAATTTATTTGAAATATACTGATATCAGATTTCAATTAATAATCATGTTGTTATATATAATTCTATTAATATAATATTATTATACAGTATAATAACAATTTCAAGAAACAGCATTATTTTATTTTCATTTTTCCTTATCTTAACAATTTAGTTTAAATCTATAACGTTTTGATTATTTTTGCCCTGCATAATATTTGATACTTCAATAAATTAGCTATTACTAATATACATAATTATTAAATAGATTAAACCTAAATAATATTGATGATCTATTTTTTTAATACTTTTATATTCATATATATATATATATATATATATATATATATATATATATATATATATATATATATATATATATATATATATATATATATATTATTATTAATTTTTAATAAATGTTTTTTCTTCTCTTCTTTTTCAATATTTGCACACTATTTAAACTCTAAAGAATGTGTAAAAAAAAAAAAAAAAAAAAAAACTTGAAAAAAATTATTTAAAGAATAAAAATTATTATTTGTAACCAGTAATTTTGTTTGTATGCAAGTACTATGTACTTACAAAACTCAAAGCGTGGTAAATATAATTGGCTTTGCATTATTCATTGTGTTTTTTATAAAAAAAGGAGAAAAATAAAGATCAATATTAAAATTATGTTGAAATTGTAATCTATTTAATGATTATCTAAAGTAATAATTAATCTTTGTCCTGTTAATACTCTAGGTGAAAAAGGAAGTGTCAAAGTTTCTGCCTTATTCTATACTATAATTAATTTACATCGCTAATGGCTAATTAAAATTCACGTAGTTGAACACATTTTTTCATTCACTTGATGTTTACATGCAAATTCCACAGACTTCATGACATTCATATAGGTTAGGATATTTTTATTAAAAATTCCATATAAGCAGTACACTAAATCGTTAACAAGCAATGCATTTATATATAAAATATATTAATGTAAGTGTGTGTGTGTGTGTGAGATATGCATACAAATAATATTAATTATCAAGTACATTAAATTGCGATAAGGACACAAAATTGTTTCTTACATAATATCGTTCTTTAAATGTGTATATATATATACAGGGTGTCCACAAAGTTTGGGACATTTTTAAACGCTTATAAAACTAACAATTCTTAATATTTTTCAAATGTTAAATATACTATCTTGTAGCCCTATTTTTTAAATTTTTGAAAATGTTTACAGAATTGAAATCAGATTAGCGGTTGAGGAGTTACAGCTTAATTTGTAAAGTGACCTTTTTTGGGATAAATTTCTCAAAATGATGACAAATTTTTCACATGATTTGCTTTAAGTAGGGTATCCTTACCCATTAAATCGACCTTGCTGATCTCAAATTTATTTTCGGATTTGACCTAGCTACCACTCCTAATAAAATAGGGATGGTTTTGTGGTTAAAAATTTACTGACATTTCGTCAAATTTATTGATGTTATCTTTATAAACTTTTCAACTAGGCCAAAAATCTGTGCAAAAGGGTTCGCACATATATATATATATATATATATATATATATATATATATATATATATATATATATATATATATATATATATATATATATATATATATATATATATATATATATATATATATATATATATATATATAAATGTGTGTGTGTGTGTGTGTGTGTGTGATGATTTATATTTAATTTTTATCCATATTTCGCAGCATTCGTGGTTGTCTACACATCAGGGTTCGGTATCACAGCTGGAGCACATCGCTTGTGGTCGCACCGAGCTTACAAAGCAAAGTGGCCTCTACGTCTCATTCTATGCTTCCTGTTTACCATCACAGGACAGGTGAGTCGTTAAAATTAATCAATTAAACAATAAGGGCGGATCCAAATATAAATATATGATATAAATTCATGAGGAAAAAAGATTCTCCAACACTTTGACGCTCTGTTAAATTGTGACGATAGTTTTTGAGGTACAATTTTTTTTAAATTTCATTATTAGGTACAGCGGCAACGTGAATTTAATAAAAATACACACCTACAAAGTATAGTACCTTAATTATTTTACCTTCTTAGCACCCGCGCCTCCCTCCCTCAAAAACTGCTTTGTGAGGAAAAATGACCAAAATAACAATAATGGACCACTTGCAATAAACAAACTAATTAAAAAAAATTTGAATATTCATAAAGCATTTCTTATGTAAAAGTTGTTTTTACTTGCACGTTGCAACAATTAAAAATAAAATCATTGCAATTGGACTCTTTTTCGATGAGTTCTGCATTTTTATTTATTATTTTTTTAATCTAATTGATCACAGATTAAAGGCTATTAGGTTAAAAAATTGTTTGACGTTTTATATATCTAAAAACACGTGCAAAAGTATGTCTAATATCTCCGGAATCGGTGGAGTAGTTTCTCAAAAAACGCAAAAAACGTGTTTCTCCTCATAAACGGAATGCTAAATTAGGGGCGACTCTTAACTTTCCCCGCGCGCTAAATTTGTGATGAGTTCCATTAAATCTAATCTTTCATGTTTTTGCTTTTATAATTTTATGTGTTTTGTTTTGAACCAATTTTAGTTTAAAAGTCTTATTATTATAATGTTCTTAAAATTCTGTAGGTGACGAAGTAAAAAACCTTCCAGTCTCACTGAAAATTTTATAGAAAAATTTCATTTGCATTATATTTATGATAAAAATTAAGCCCTATAAGGATAAAACTTTTTTATTCTTACATGAGCTCAATTTTTAAATTAAATTAGGGTGGATTATATTTGTCATTTAAAATATGACGACTTGCTAATCGTTTATTAAGCATTTAAAAATTCAATTGTGGTTACTCTGTAATAAGATAAAATTTAAAACATAGATTTGGAAATGGACTTTCAAAAATATATAAAAAAAAATAATTAAAAAATTATACTTATCTTCTTTTTTTTAAGGTTTCAGTTAACAACTGCACTTATTTTCAAACGTCATTAAATAAGAGTGGAAAAAAAACTCGATAAAAACAATTTAAAAAAATTAAACTTGAATAATTTTAAAACTATTTTCTCAAGTATACTGTTTTTGCGTTTTTCCCAAAAAGGGGCGTGTCCCTAATTAATTCAACTGCGGCGGGGTACCCCCTGCCCCCGTCCACACACGGGATATATATCCGTGGTGTCGCCCCCCCCCCCTCCCCCAACCCAAACCAAGTTCCTAGATCCGCCCTTACCAAACATAATGTCATAATTACTATCGTGTTTCATTGAAAAAAAGCTGTTGCAGTTACATAAATTACCGACGAGTTTGCCGTTATTTTACACTAAACTTTGCTAACAGTGTAATAATAAAGAAAAGTCTATCAATTTGATGTCAGTCTATTGTCAACAGTATTTTTGCCTGTCAAGTGCACAAGACTCGAGAATTTAGGGGGGAAAAATTATATATAGAAACATCACTTCCAATTTAAAAATAGAAAAATAGCGTCCACAACAAACAAAATAATGTTTATATAGACTAGATGTATAAGAGCAAATTTTGATATTATCATACATATTCATTTAACTTTGACACATTTTATAATTGAAAAAAATTAAGTTTCAATATTGAGTATACAAAATATGAATAAAGTTGAGCTTTTTAAAAAGTTGACGCGTTGACGAAATTCTGTATTATTGGAGAAACACTATTTTTTTTTAATTTGTGGGCAGTCTAAACAACATAAAAAAGCTGTATACGCTCGAATTTTATATTATTGCTAATGGCATTATAAAGTGTGCTTTAGTAGCTTCTTTGAATTGCCGTAACTATATTATTTACTTATGATGATGTGCGATTTAACGTGTTTTAATAATTTTGAAGCGAGAAATTCATAAAATTAAAACCCTCAAATTAACACGCAGGCCAAAATTAACTAATGATGACCCTTGCCAGTGCCGTGTCCTGATTATACGCAGTTGTTTATTGGCAGTATAAAAAGCAAACAATATATTATAGCGTTTTTAGGAATTAAAAAAAACAGGAGGTCTTAAAAAAAAAAAAAAAAAAAAAGTAAGAAATAGAAAAATGCGTATGAAAACAATATAAAACTAATCATTTTATTTGTTAAGAACTTTATTGTTAACTTTGCTCTTACTGCAAACTGAGATAGTATATTGTAAATGTATACAGTAAGCGTAATGGTGGTTTCAGAAATGTAATTTAAAGTATAAATTTAGCATTATAAAAATTAATTTTTGTTTAAAATTTCAGCGACATGCATACGCCTGGGCTCTAGACCACCGTGTTCACCACAAGTATTCCGAGACCAACAGTGATCCACATGACGCTCGTCGTGGGTTTTGGTTTGCACACGTAGGGTGGTTGGTGCTCACACCACGACCTGAGGTTGTGGAGAGACGTAAAGAGGTTGACATGAGTGACCTGGAGGCTGACCCAATCGTTATGTGGCAAAAGAGGTAATATTATTTAGAAGAAAAAAACTGCATTTAGTTTATTAATTGATACTATTTTAAAGTAAGTTTAGTATCAAAGGCCAAGGTGATAAAACACAACTTTTTAATCAGTATAAGTAAAATAACCTAATTTTCAAGCTTATAATATAGCTCACGCATGCCTCAAAACTCGCATACAATTTTACGGTACATTGGTTAAACTTTAAACTATTTTCACGTAACCCATCTCTCTTGTTAGATCGATGTCCCTAACACATATTTTCAATTCAGTAGTTCTAATCTTATACTACAGCAATTCTCCTTGATTTAACATATGGAATTTATGATTTAGAAGTGAAAACTTGTGCCAAACAACTTCTTTTTAGACATCTATCATGATGTATTTTAGCACATTATTACCTCTTAAAGGCGTAGAACATCTTGAACAAAAAGCTTGTCTAATACCCTAACATACCTAAATATCAACGTTAATTTGGCCGGAGTAATTGAATTTTTTCTTTTCATTTACAAAATGGCAGCTGCGGGTTTGTGACGTCACAACTCACTAGTTCACCCGCGCGGAAACAGGCGAGCTGTGACGTCACAAACCCGCAGATGTCATTTTGTGAATGGAAAATAAATTAGAAATCAATGACTCTGGCCAAATCAACGTTTATATTTAGGTATGTTAGGATATTAGACAAGTTTTTTGTTCAAGGTGATCTATGCCTTTAACGTTTACTTTTGTACCTTTCTTTTCATATATATACGTATATACTCTGAATTTAATTTAAATATTTCATATTTTTTAGAATCTTGTTATATTATTCTTATATAATATTTCTTAGTTAAAGAGAATATACTATTGTTTGTAAAAGGTGGAGTAATGAATAAATAAACAAACTTACATTGCCCATCCCGATCGAAAAGGAATTGCTGATAATTGCTGAATAATTTATGAGAAAGTCGTGAGAAAGTCTTGAGAAAGGCGGGATAAAGTTTTGATAACCATGCTTTTTGCTTTTTTTCTATCAGGCTTTATCGAAACTTGATTAACATATTGACATTTTGCTTTCTCTGAAAATAACATTATAAAAGTTTGATAAACGTAGGATAATTGTCACAAATCAGACGTTTTATCAAAACTTTAAAAATCATTTATCAGCTCTTTTTTTATCACGGGCAATTTCTAACGATTTGTTAGTAGATGACTTTGTATAACTGTCTTGATTTAACATTACACATTCTTATGGGGGAATTAAATAGCTATTAAGTAAGAGATTTTCTTGATGTTGAAATTTTTTTTGTAGTTTACTGTGTGCCTGAAATCTTGAAATTTTGAAATTTTGAAATTTCGAAAAATTAATTGTAACTTAATTGACTGTAATTCAACCAGGAAAATTAAATAAATAAATTAAATAAAAATTTCAACATAGAGAAAATATTGTAACTCGAGTTCCATCTGCTTCGTTCTCCAATAAGGAAGTATGTTAAATCAAGACTGGGCTGTAAGTCGTATGCTTGCACATTTACTGTTCGTATTGTTGGACTCTTTAAGTTTGCTTATTTTCTCACTAAACCTCTTTTTGCAAGTCTTGTAGTATTTTATTACAATTACTTTGTTAGTAGTTCACACTAGCACTAGGTCATAAAACCAAATTCAAATAAAAAATATATCTATAAAAATATTTCATGAAATATATTGCAGTATAAAAATGTTATAGTTTTATGGCCTACTGGAAACTAGATTTTAGAACTAACAACTTTTACACATTTTATCAATATAAGATATATTTTTATTAAAAAATACAAACAACACATCATAATAAATATTAAAAGTAATATAAAATGTATTATTTTTTATTAATGTTTATTAATTACGTATTGATGATATTGATAAAAAAAAATATCGTAAATAAATGTTAATATTTCGTAAAAGTTATATAAAATTACTATTAAATAGTTAAAATTAAATATTTGTAAAAAGTTGTATATTCAGCAATAGCAAATACTCCAGCAATAAAATATGTATATAGTAAACACATTATTAACATGAGTAAAATAGAGATTTTTTTTTTATGACTTTTTATTTCCTTTCAGGTTCTACATACCACTGTTTGCCCTATTGGCAATCGCAATGCCCGTCGTGATTCCTTGGTACTTTTGGCAAGAAGTACTGTGGAAATCTTTTGTCGTTATGTTCAACTTCCGTTTTTGTTTCACCCTCAATATTGCGTTTTTCGTTAACAGTGCAGCGCATATGTGGGGAGACAAGCCTTATGATAAGTAAGTATGAGGGAAACGGTTGGAAATTAAATCTATAATTGACCATATATATATACGTAATATAATATAATTCTACTTTATCAAAATATCAGATAACCTCCATAGATTAATGTAAGATAGTTTGGAAACGTTAATTCCTATTCTAATGTAAACATGTAGGCTGTTTAATTAGTAAACGCCTCAGGCTGCATAAATTATTATGTGTTTGGTATTTATTTTTATGCTCAAATTTTTTTTTTCACTGTATTCATAAACTATTAAGTGTATTGTGAGTGTAAAAATAAAAAATTAATAAAATAAATATCATATCAGGCACATACAGAGGGTTTACGTAGTGAGAATATAGATGAACTGAGACGTCAACAATACTAAAAAAGTGTTACCAGATGAATTTGTGTTCCTGCTTCAATTTAACATGCTTTCTTATAGTTATGAAGCTGCTATAACTCGAGTTGCAAATTTTTCTCGACCCTAAATTTTTTACTACAGCTTACTTAAAAATTTCCGTATCAAGAAAAATTTGTATTACGCGAGTTATAGCAACTTCATTCCCTCATAAGAAAGCATTATGTTAATATGCTAGCATATGCCTGCACTTTGATAGTATTGCTGGTTGGCCCCTTAGTTAATTTTTTGACTTAACCCACTTATGCTACGTCTTCTATTGTTTTTGTAAAGTTTTAACTTGAGCCATTTACATAGTATATCTTCTTAATTTGGTTTCACCGTCCTATGCTTCAGCTAATTCATGACGTTTTAATGCCGAAATATACTTAACTAAACCACTCTTCTTTTTGGAAATCCAATATGTGTAAAAAAAAAAAAAAAAAAAAAAAAAAAAAAACTTGTTACGTACTTGTTTATCATATCTGCTCATTTATAAATAGAAAACTGTCTTTAATGATATTTATTTTTCCTAAATGTAATAATTTGATAGTAAAGACATTTAATTAATTTTTTTAATCCACTTTTAACATAATTTTTATGCTTAAAAACTACATTTTATCATTCTTTTAAAAAAAAAATAATAATAATAATAAAAAGCAATGAAATTGAAAGAACAACAAATAGCAGATATAATAAATGAATACTTAGCTATAGATTAAGTACTTACTGCGATAAATTCTATAGATAGCGTTTAATTAATTCCATACATTTTTAAAGTGATTGTTACAATTATTACAACGGTAAATGTGCTACACATTTCGTTGAAATTTTATTCATAAATATCTTTTGAAATTCTGTAATATATTAATAATAAAATTTAAATAGCAATTTTATTGGAAATTAACAAAATGTATAATGTACATTCTTACATTAAATACTAAAAATAAAGTATATGCATACATTGCGGTTAAAATCATATTTCAGAGAAAACCGCTGTTATTTATTATGTTAAAATGTTGCTATACTGTTTAGATTCTTTCACAAAGTCAATATAGTAATTCAAAATTAACATGTAAGGCAACAGAGAGAGAGAGAGAGAGAGAGAGAGAGAGAGAGTGTGTGTGTGTGTGTGTGTGTGTGTATTGAAAAAGTCTTATTTTTTAGAGTTACTATGAAGTAACATTCTAAACTGGAAAAACAGTAACATACAATTTAATTGTTATTCTATTGTCAAGAGTTTTAAGTGACAATGCAAATAAACCTTACAATTTTTCTATGAGTGTACTTATTTTTGGCAAACATTATTGTATTCTGAACATTAAAACAACAATTAATCAAGCATCAACCAAATCGATAAATCAAGTTACTATATGCTAAAGAGTATTGATGTCTGATATAATTTTTACATAAAAAAATTAAAACAATTTTTTTTAATCATTGCTATTTTGGAATGATGCGAATCCAAATGCGTTAAACGTTTGAGAGTTCAACTTTTTAATTACAGGCCTTTCAAGTTTTAATCCTAAACAGTAAACATACAAAGGGTCTACGTCATTTTTAATTATTTTTATCTTTCATATATAAAATCCGGCAAACTGATATTTTGTTTGTTTTAGATTAATCTATATAATAATATAATAATGACATTAAAAACAAACAAACTGTCTTTTAATTTCTATATAGATATTATACGCTTACTAACTATAAACCTTAATGTTACAGAAACATCAATCCAGTTGAAAATTTAGCTGTATCAATTGCTGCACTAGGAGAAGGATGGCACAACTATCATCATGTATTTCCATTTGACTATAAGACTGGTGAATTTGGAAAATATACTTTTAATATCTCCACTGCTTTCATCGACTTTTTTGCATGGTTAGGTTGGGCTTACGATCTTAAATCTGTTCCTGCGAGTTTAGTCAAAAGACGTGCAGAAAGAACAGGAGATGGAACACATGGAATTCAACCTGGAGTGTGGGGTTGGGGTGATAAAGATATCCCATCAGAAGATGTTGCAGAAATATTGACAAAAACAAGCCATCATGTAAATTAAATTTATCGTATAACATTTTAGTACATTGGTTTAATGTTTTCTTTCTTGCAGTCAGAATGATGTTATAGTGTGAAGTATAAAATATTTAATTATTATATAAGTCAATATTAGTCATGTCAAATGTATTAAATATTATCAACAAAGTAAAAACTTTGTTTTACTTATACTAGTGGCATTACAGTATATTATATTTGCAAAGAGTAAACACATAATGTTGCAAAAAAAAAAAAAAAAAAAAAAAAAAAAAAAAAAAACTAATATATATTTCAACTGTTATTCATTTGAAATAATTAAATATATATACGTATATTTTAAATATAAGTCATACAATTAAAGTTTGTACTATAACAGATTTCAAAACTATACAAGCTGTCAGAGGCCAGAAGTACTTTATAACATCGCATATATTATAGAGTTTAAAACTCTTTTAAAAGTTTATTTTCTATTCATTCTTTGAAATCTACAGCTTTTAAATGTTATTCCTGTATCTTTGCAAAATGTGTACTTGATAATATTAATAAGTATAATTATGTTAAAAACAATATTATATATAATTTTATAGTATTTAGGACTTTAAATCAGATGCCATGAATGACATAATATGTTATTTAATAATACAAAAAATATATATATATGTAAGTGTTCATTAAAATTAAATTGTAAATATAAAGCGGAAAAGTAGTAACTTTAGTTAATCAAAAACAAACAAACTATAATTTATAAAATATAGGAATAATCTATGCAAAGTTGTTCTATGCAAAATATAATATACAATATTATTATTGCATAACTATTTCATATCATCATACTAATGTACACAATCATGTAACATGTAGAGTTTAGAAGAGAAGTATGAATGTTACAGTATGTGTGATTAACGATGATAGTATATTGTAATCATATTATATTCTGTTATAATTAAAAAAAAAAGTACTTCAACCTTAAAAGACTTGGTTGTAATATGTAAAAAAAAATTTAAAAAAAGGAATAATAATATAAAAAAGTGTTTCTCTAGGAATAAAAAAAAACTAAGTTATCGAAAGTTGGTGATACTTTTCAGATAGAAAACTAATTGTAAGATTGTGTTGTATGTACGTATATTTATATATACATAATATTATATTATAATAATGATTTTGGCGCTTGACATTCAAAGCTTTAAAAAAAAATGACGTGTACTTACATTTTTGAATTCATGAACATAAAAATATATTAAGTATCCACAAATGATGATAATATTTTCAATACTTCAATGTGTATATGAAAAGAAAAAGGAAAGGCTTTGGTAAATTGAAAAATTTTATGTAACGTGAAGCTGTACACAGAGATATTTAGTTGAAAATTGATTTGAAATTGCATTTGTTCGTTCAAATAGAAATAATGCAATTGCATGATGCGATGTTTTCATTAAATTTTAAGATTTTTATTCCGATTGAAAAGTATAAAATAAGTTTACAAGCTTCAAACCATAATAGCAGATCCTTCTCTCATTATATTGACTTTCTATTTAACTTATAGAAAAATAAGCAGAACGTTAAATTGGAAGCGGATGTGGAAAAAGTTGGGAGGAAATAGTAAGCTAAGTTATTTTTAAATCTGTTTTTTTTTTTTTTTTTTTTAATTCATTATATTTTCATATTTTTAACAGCTCAAAATATATTAAATTACATTGGTATACCAGTTTATCAGTATAGTTCCGTTTGAAATGCTTAAATTAAATATTGTCATGTGAGTTAAGAATTCCATATTTATAAAATATAGCTTAACTCCTCTGTAAGTTTTGAATGCCTAATTGGCATAATGTATTTGTATTGAATGAGATAAGATTGACATAATCGTTGCTATTTATGTTTTCCACCAGTATTTATCTTCTCTCCCTCTCTCTCTCTCTCTCTCTCTCTCTCTCTCTCTCTCTCTCTCTCTCTCTCTCTCTCTCTCTCTCTCTCTCTCTCTCTCTCTCTCTCTCGTTCTCTCTCTCTCTCCTTTTATTCTTCTTATAGTTACAAATTTTTATAATTTAAAATTAACCAATGGAACTTTGTTCTATATTCAGTTTTTTTCTTTTTCTTATATTGCTGTTACAAAAGGTTTGAATTAAAATTTAATTGTGCAATAATACAGAATATTGTATTGTTAAACAGCAATGTATAAATAATACGTTGTAAAATATGATAGCAGAAGTTAATAATTTCTCTTCGTCAAATATTAATTGAAAATGCTGATATACGATATCAATGCTTTCTTTTTGAATAAGGTTTCAAAAAAAATTATATTTAAAAATAAAAATGAAATAATTTATATAAACGTTTCATATTTCATTTTGTCATGCAAAATCAACTTTCTTACAAAACAAATAATAATTTAATTTGTACCATTACAATAGGTATTTTTGACTTGTAAGACTTAATTTAAAAAAAATCATTTTAGGTTAATACCAAATATTTATTTTTGTAATTATTTTTGACTGTTAATATATTATTATGATATAAAACAACATTAAATGTATAGATGCCTTTTAAATAAATATGCATGTGCTTTATGTTCAAAATTTTGAGTTTTATTATTTGTTGTATGTTTTTAAGTAATGTAACAAAAATATTTTTAAGTCCTATACGTTGAACACTGTTTATATATGTATATATATATATATATATATATATATATATATATATATATATATATATATATATATATATATATATATATATATATATATATATATGAAGAAACTTTGGTCTTACCTTCAACTTGAAGACCCTGGGCTTTACACTTTATACATATATTATATCTTTACAGTTTATATTGAATTTTAACAAATTAAAATTACGTCACTTAAATGATATGTACCTATTAAAAACTTAATTCACTAGTCTTTAAAAATTATACATAGCTATGTAAAAATTAACTAACACAAACATGAACGTTTTCGGAAAGCTTCGTATAAAACGATGTGTCGGCTTTCCTTACTCCTATGTCACTAGGAGTTTCAACTATACATTTGCATGCACTAACAAGTAGTAATAATAATTCACATCATTCATAAATACTTATTGATGGTAACGAGAACAAATTGAAGTGATGTATTTGAAGATTGATATAAAATATTATACTTGCAACTTAACATAATTAGCATAATTTTGCATATTGCTATCAAATTTCAAAAATTTCAATTGAAGCCCTTGTTAGAGGAGTTTGTATAACTATAACACAAACGAAATGCCACAACAAGGAAAACAATTGTTTACCGCAATATAATAAAATACTCTATAGTATGCTGATATCATTTTATTATACCCGTAAATAATGTGAAAATATCCCAAATATTATAAAAGTGTGTGGTACTAACTCAAAATGTTTACTCATTTCAAATAGTTTATGATTATAAATATTTAAAAAAAAAAATTCTCATTCTCAATAGAATTGTTAGAATAGTTCATTTTCATTCTCAATAGTTTTTGAAGCAAAAAAAAAAAATAATAATAAAAAAAAAATAATAGAAAAATAATATTTAAAAAAAAAGTTTTAGTTCATGAGAATGAAAAATAGAGAATATATTTCTAACTTATTCACGTGGACATTAAATTTGGAGGAAAACGCATTTGATTTCAATATGGGCTGAAGTTTAAAATAAAAACGAAATACTAAATGAAGGAAAAAAGTCTACTGATGACTATAAATAGTGACTATAAGAATTTTTTCATTTAAAATTTTTAAAATAAGCTATTACATAAGATAAGGATGAGTTGGTTTAGAAATGCATAACAAGGTTGTTTGGTTAATAAGTATGGTTCTTCTCATTTATCTTATGCTGGCAAATGTATTTGCCACTCACGTCAATTGCAAACTTATATAAATATATATGAATCAGTGGACGTGAAACCACGCAATATGATTTAGAGAGGTAGATTGCAGCAAAAGCGAATAACTACGATATGTAAAAGTGACTTGAAGTAAGTTTGGAGTGTTTCTTTGTATCTTTTATTGCGACAAACATATGGAAAAGACGATGCATGGCGCATGGCAAAATAATACAATTGATATGGTAAACTAAAAATAAAATAATGATGATTTAAATTGAAGCTCTTACTCCTACTGCAAGTTTAAGCCAATTTAGAAACATTTCATTATTATTATTTTTTTAATAAAGTAAGCTTTTGATATCTTTGAAACATTTTTAACTGAGTTAAAAAAAAAAGCGTTATGGCCATAACGTGCGTGTTAGGAAATAATTAATAACTGTTGAGAAAATTAATTGAATATTTTCTGCCACGTTTGTCCCCTACTTTCTTAATAAAACGTAAAATTCTTGCTCAAGATAAAAGCAAAGCCAAGTATATACTATACAGAATAGTTGCATTAATCAGTCACTATGCATTCTTACAAACTTCGTTGTAAGCTATTTATACAGGTTTGCTAAGTTTTAGGAATTTTCTTAGAACTTATTTTTAGAATTAACGCTTATGACGTCACTACACTTGTTGACAATTTTAAGATAAATGATGTCACAAGCAAATAGAATAGTTAGAAACACAATGAAATAAATATTAAAGTTTGCCATTACATACTTTTTTTTTTATCCATTAATGCTTTTTCGTTAAAATTTTAACGCTTATCAATGATGTCATACTAGAGACCTGATTTTTTGGTGAAAATTACGATAACGCCTGCAAGTTTCATAGTTAGTCTTTTTGCTTCACAATCTACTGTGTGTTTATAAAAAATGGGCACTTCACTGCTAAAAGTTTAGTAATAATATTTATGTAAAATCACAGTAGGTTGTGATGCAGGTAAATAACTTACTATTTTTGCAGGCGCAGACGCCATTTTCACCTAAAAATCCGGGCTCTAGTCATAACCATTAATCCTATACCTATATAATTGAAACCTTGCAAAACTGTTTACAAAAAGTTTTCAACACGCATTAGATATTAGAGTATATTATATAAAAGCAATTATATTGGGGCTATTTTGACTGCATATTATATTAAAGATAAATAATAAAAATAATCACAGTAAAGCTAATATTAACGTATATACTCAGCAGCTTTGATAACCACAAAGTTCGGAAATTATGTGGTATATTACATAATTTTGTGTGCAAGTTATGTTTCACCACATTGAAATATCAAAGATATTTATATATATAGATAGTGCATTTATATAATATACTACCAGCCTCTACTAACCCTGATATACTACAACATAATTATACGCATTTCAATTTTTACCAAACTGGATATTTTATGCAATTAGCCGCAAGTTATTAACATTATGATTGCTTTATTATTACATTACTATTATTTACAATGGCAATGATTTTCCCCCTCCTCCCCTTCAATTTCCATATTGTTTAAGATTTAACTATATGTGCAGTCAGGGCAACAAGTCCTATCTCTGAACATTAAAGACAGCTAAAATATTATTTGATAAATAAAAGCAAAATATAACTTTTTGTGTATGTAAATTTAAAATTACCATAAATAGAAGTAAACATAATTAAATAATAATTTAAATTTAATATATTTATGGTACAGTGTACAGTACAGTACATTATATACATTTATTTTATGGCTGAGTTATTATTTTTTTTTTAACAACACCATAATAAAGTTACTAGTATTTATATAATTATATAAAGTAATAATGCATTGTATACGATGATAATTTGGTATGCAAAAAAGTTAAAACTAAATTTTTTAAACTTTTGACTAAAATGAGAATAAACGTAAAATAATAGATAATAATAATATATTTAATAATGAAATATATCTCTCAGTGTAATTGATATTCCTTTGAAAACAGTGCGTATTAAAATAACGTCACATCATTTCCTTCCTGTCCGTAAGTTTTGTAAGAATGAAGAGAAGTTCAGAACACATACGCAAACTTTACCACAGGCCAATTGGATGGTTATCGAACACAAAATAAATTAAAATAAAATAATCCCTTATTAATATGCGTAATTCTCACGAACTACTTTAATTTTCATGAGTGTACGTTTAGTTTTTGATAGAGCTTTTATTTGTGCATTTGCAGCAATGTCGACCGATCAAGTGAATGATACTCCATCTAAATGTAAAAATATCCAAGAAGATAATATATTAAAAAATACAGAAAATGATGAAAATGAACCAATTAATGTACCTTTTCATAAAAGAGATACAAATTGGTTATTGGTGTTATTTTACATTTATTTACATTTAACAGCAATTTATTCTGTGTTTTTAATACTTTTTGAAGCTCATTGGGCAACTTCATTAATAGGTAAGTTGATAGATTCAATATTATGGTATATAAATAGTGTGGCACAGTTTACAATATTTACTTTATATATATATATATATATATATATATATATATAATTATATAAATATTATTCTCAGTTTACTTACAGAGGAATAACGTAAGTCGTAATTGCTCTAAATATTAAAAAAGGTGAAAAATATTTTCCACTATAGAATTTAAAAATATTGCAGAGTTCCCAAAATTTATCACCGAGCGTGTAACACCACTTAAATACCTTTCTAAATAATTCAAATATTTAACAGAGTCCAATTCTAATTAAAATACTTTTATAATGAATAACATGACATGTAATAAATTAGCGATAATAATCATGTAGACTTTAATAATTTTATTTAATTATTAATTATCTAAATGATATATTTATTCTGAAATTCTTTTTAAAATAATTTAAAATTTTATACGTAGAATTTCTAGTTTCATTTTTATGTAAACTTTATTATAAATATGAAAATTCATCTTATTCTGCATTTTTTTGTTATTTAATTAAAAATTGCAAACATTTTTAAATATAATTATATAAATATAAGTATTTTTATAAAGAAAAAAATTGAAGCTTACATCCTCCGGTAAATTTGCTCGTTGTAAATAAAATCTTGTATAAATTTTTTTAATAGCTAACTTTATTGTTATATGAAAAAGTGTTTATAAAATGAAATTGAACAGTAATAAAATAAGGTCAAATTGTGAAGTGTTTTATTATGAAAAAAAAGTATATAAATTTTTCCTACTTATAAATTTTCAATATATTGATTACTTAACAAAATTACTTTAACAAACTTTATTTTATAGTAATTTCTCAAACTCTTTCAATATTATAAAACTAGGAATTCATTGAAATTATTTATCAATCTATTGCAACTGATCTATGATTATTTTTTAATTTAAATTTCTACTATTTAGCGAAGTAATTAAAAAAAAAAAAAAACGTTATAAAACATTAATTTTAATTATTTTTATGAAATGGTTATTTATAATCAATCCATCAACACTAAAATAATAAATTATACTACATATTTATATAACAGAGGAAAAAAGAGAAGAGACGATAAAGGATGAAAGTATTCCCCCTCCACCACCCCACCTCATCTCGCTTTCAAAAAAATTCTCGATTGATTGATTGATTGATTTTGTAATTGACTGTACTGTACAGTACATACGCAAACGTTTCATAGTTTTCATTTCTTTAAAAATTTATTCCTTCAATTTAAACACTCTTTTTACAGTTTATTTATTAATTTGAAGCTATGACAAATAGGGTATTTTATTTGTAACTTTTAATTTTCACCGAGATTTTTTTTTTTTTTTTTTTCAAACCTGGCCTCAAAAACAAATTTCCTCTCAATTATAAATCATGAGATAGGATTATTATAAATACACATATTTTAAGCCTTAAACCTTCAGTACTCTCACAAACTGGGAAGAAAACTTGTAAAGTAGGCAACCCGCGCTACAATTTCTATTGTAGACCCGGAATTGTTGACGTAATGAAGTCCTAAAGTTGCCTACTTTACAGTTTTTCAACCCCAGTTTGTGAGGATACAGAAGGGTTGAAGGATATAATATGTGAATGAATGATGGTCCCATCTCATGAATTTTACGTTTTTGATTTAATTCTTGTTTGAGGGCTGGAGCCCTTTAATTTTTTAGTTCAATAAGAATTTATGAACTTAATTATTGAAAATAGCAATTTTGGCCCAGTGTAATAAAGGTTGTAGTTTTTTTTTCCCCTGCAATATTATACTATGCGTTTAGTCGTTATTTATTTATTAGGTAAATATTGATTTTTGACTGTGTAATTTTTTTTTAATTTATAGTAGAAAAATAAATATACAAGTATATAGAATTTGGTTGTACAGTATTTTCATGAAGTTAAATATTTATAAACATTTCCATTAAAAAAATATTAACACAAATTTAGGTAATTTATGTCAACATAATTACAGTTTTAAAATATATTTTATATATATATATATATATATATATATATGCATTTTTACTGTTTATTATTACGGAAGTTTTGTTATTGTAAAGGCATGAAACACTTTAAACAAAAAACTTGTCGCATATCCTATAAAACTGTATAACTGAAAATCAACGTTGATATGATTTCTATAATTTATTTTGCATTCACGAAATGATGGATGCTGAATATGACATCACAGCTTGTTTGTTTTATGCGCGCTTGGACCAGCAAGCTGTGACGTCAAATTCCGCATCAGCCATTGCGTGAATGGAAAATAAATGACATTGATTTTCAGGCATGTTAAGATATTACCTGTAATTAGGTAAGTTTTTTTCAACGTGTACTATGGCTTTAATTCATTTTTATTTCGTTTTTTTTTTTTTTTTTTTTTGCAGTACTATAACACAGATACATCATTTTTCTTTCTTACACACGACAAAAGAAATAAAGCTTCACTGCAAGTTTGCTCTTCAGTATTTTTCAACATAGTATATCAATTAACCGATTTGATGCTTTACAACAAAATATTTTTGCTGCAGAAGAGAATCTATGTTGTACAGTACATTTACATTACAATTTGCGAACTTTCTTTTTGCCGTGATAATATATTTTTTAAAGAGTGAGGTTTATAGGTTTTATAAATACGCTAGCCCCAACCAATACAACTAGCCCCAACCATTTTTTTTTAAAATTAAAAGTACTCGACAATTAAGAAAAATAAAATAAAATTTTAATTTTCATTTTTTAAAACTCTAAAGACTATTTCAGTTTACTATATTATATACTTAAAAACTGTATGTTGACATACAACTTTTGTATTGAAAAATATTTTGATTAATTACATTAATTTTTTGTATTTATAAATTTAAATTATAGGTCATGGCTTATAATTGAAATAAACTTTGTAATGATGCGAATGAGAAAAATGAACCGAACTGCAATCAAAAAATTTCATGACAAAAGAATTGCAATATAGCATAAATTATGCTAAATTAGATGAACATAAATAATTATGCTGTACAACATAATATTTGTGCTATGTAACATAATTATTATGCAGTATAGCATTAATTATGCTGTATAGAACAAATTGTGCTAAAAATTAGCTAGCATAATTATTACGTAGTTATTTTTGTCCTTGTGTTATCTTTCTTTGTTAACTGTTATTTGTTATCGCAATGTTGCCAGTTTTTCTATTCTCCCATGAGGATAATGTATTGAAAGTTGTTCATGACATTTCGGTACAAAGAAAACATGTATCATGTGAAGCCTTTGACATTATAATAATATAGGTGTAATGATGATATATATACATACTAATGTGTTTTAATGGATGTTGGTTTGTTTATTATTTTTGCTTTGTTATACAGCCGTGGTGTTGAGTTTCATGGTACCTCTAGGAATGACAATGGGAGCACATCGTTTGTGGGCGCATGCTGCGTACCAGGCTTCTACAACACTACGATGTTTATTAATAATTTTCAACACTCTAGCTGCTCAGGTAAACTTAAGTTACAAAATATTTACGTTATAAAACAGTTTAAACTATACCGTATTATTTATTGATAATACTGTGTCTTTGATGTTTATTCTGCTCCCAAGTAATTAAACAATGAATTTGAACTGCATCGTATTTGATATAATATAATAAAATAATATATTAAAGGCGTAAAACACCTTGAACATAAAAATTCTCTAATATCTTAACATACCTAAATATCGACGTTGATTTGGCCATAGTCATTGATTTCTAATTTACTTTCTATTCACAAAATGGCAGCTGCGGGTTTATGATGTCACAGCTAACTAGTCCACGCGCGCGGAAACAGGTGAGCTGTGACGTCATAAACCCGCAGTTGCCATTTTGTGAATGGAAAATAAATAAGAAATTAATGGCTCCGGCCAAATCAACGTCAATATTTATGTATGTTAGGATATTAGACAAAAGTTTTTTGTTCTACGCATCTTTAAACATTTCTTTATAACAATTACAGCAGAGGAAAAAACTCAAATTGAAATTGGGTTGAAGTTAATCGACTTAGTGGTTCAAGCTAATAGGAGGAAACAAATTAAAAGTTTCGATATTTTAAATCAAAAGAATGAGATATTAAAATAGCATTATGTTAAAATGAAATATTTCACAACTAAATTTTTTGTTTATTATTATTCATAGTTTTAATAATTTTATGATGTATATATATTATGTATATATATATATATATATATATATATATATATATATATATATATATATATATATAATATATATATATATATATATATATATATATATATATATATATATATATATAATATATATATATATATATATATATATATATATATATATATATATATATATATATATATATATATATATATATATGAGAATTTAACCATTTTTAAGAATAGAAATAATAATACAGTTTCTACATTTATGTGAACTGACAAAAAAAAATATTCAATTTAGTCGAATTGTTAAAATGTTAGATTATTCGGTTTTAAGATTTTGACAATTTACCACAGCTCCAATAAAAATTATTAAAAATATTATTCTTTCTGTGACTATAACTTTGAAGATTGGTGATTCATTTAGATACGAGAGAATGTAAAAATAGGCATTATAATAATTACTTCTTAGGATTTTTTTTTATTCCTATAACGTTTGTTTTTCCTATCTACCAACAAAATTATCTTCAAGATATCAGACAGATATCAAAGACTTTTCTCCTTATTACATCAGAAATAAAAAATAAACTATAAAGAATTAAGCTTATATTATAAATGGTATCACTTATTAGTTTTGGTTGCAGATAGTTCGCGCAAGGTTTATGAAATCCATAGACATTTTATTTTTCAGGGTAGCGTGTATGACTGGGTTCTAGAGCACCGTTTGCACCATAGGCTCCGAGGAACTTCACTTGATCCGTTTGACGCTCGTCGTGGCTTTGTCTTCGCTCACCTCAATCACAGACTAGTACGACCTGATCCACGACTCGAGGAGGAACAAAAGAAAATCGATATGAGTGACTTAGAGAATGATTCAATTGTCATGTTTCAAAAAAGGTAACAAAATTTGGTAAAAAAATTTTTATTGGTTTATTTTTTATTCTTGTTTATTTTTAAAATGAAATAAATTTTCATTTCATGATTCTTGATAAATTGATCAAAATATATTTCCGTACACACGTTCCCGTATTTACAGTAAAAGTAAAAGATTATGTATGTATGTACGTATACTTGAAGATCAGTGTCAAATATTCTACAAACTATGATGTAAATAATAATGCCAATTTCTCTTTTCAGATTCTACTGTGTATTAATGCCATTGCTGCTTTTCCTTCTTGTAAATGCTCCTGTTGAATATTGGGGTGAATCTTTACTGACGTCATTCTGTGTTGTGGGTATTATGAGGCACGTGTTTATTCTTCAAGCCACAAGTTTCATTCACAGTGGACCACTTATATGGGGTTTGAAAACTGGAGAGTAAGTTTAAAATCATAAAATTAAAAAACCTGTAGACTCAACAACCTTTTAATCCATACAGCTTTTAAAGTCAAATATTATACAAAACATCTAATGTACTCATTAAACATTAAACATTAATATCATCTGCTTAGTGCTCAAATCTCGAATATCCAAAAACGTTTCATGTGATTCTCAGTTCTATACAGAAAACGCTATATTCAAAATTGAATAAATTTTTGTTTCGTTATGTGATACTTAACTTTTGTAAGTTAGGTTTTAGAAGAGCAAAATTATATTATTTGTAGAATATTTTATCAAAAGCTCTATATAACTCACTTATTGAAGGTAGGAGCTAAAGTACTCTTATAAAGGAGCCATTAATTCAAAACAATAGATAGAAGAATAACAATAAGCAAATAATGAACGCCAATTATTTCAGTGTACATATATATATATATATATATATATATATATATATATATATATATATATATATATATATACATATATAAGTTAAGTATAATAAGTATAGGGTATGACCATGCAAATGTTTTAATTAAAGAAGTTGGAAATTTTAAGCCCATAAAGGCTCAATATTAATTTTATCAATTTTTAAATCCTTATTTCAGTGGTGATCTACGCTAAAATTTATACTCGAGATTTCTTATATCTGTATCTTTAAAATACTACTACATTGTATTGCAGTAGATTAATAAAATATGAAGAAGTTAGGTCTCTGGCAGTTTAACTTAAACACAAATTAGCAGTAATATTGAATGTTACGTAATTTAGCGTAACCTTTGATTCGTAAAAAAAAAAAGTATTTATTTTTCATTTTACAAGTACTTTGATTCAATTCAATTCAAAATAGGCTTAATTGTATAAAAAACACGAAGGTGGTATCCTATTTATTAGGCAACCCGGACAACCACGCTTAGTTATATAAATTATACACACACATACGCGCGCACACACACGGGTGTGGTGTGTGTCTGGTGTGTGTGTATGTGTGTGTGTGTATTTTAATATAGAAAGGAAATATTATATTCTATGACTACGAAGCTCTTATAACAGAAAGGAGGTGCCGAAGGTACCATATTATTCTCGATTCCTTCAATATTCTTTTCATACACAAGGACATCAAATGTTTAGGAAAACAACAATGTATTATGCTTATTAAATTTATAAAAATATAATATCATGTTTCTTTTTCTTTTTCTTTTTCTTTTCTTTCTATTTTTTTTTTTTTTTTTTCTTCTTCTTCTTCTTCATCTTGTTAAAAAATTCAACTTATTGTTAATAGAAATGAAGCTGACTCCAACTTGGTATTCTTTACACAAAAATCCCGTTGGCCCGACTATCATTACATGCTGCCATGGGATTATCGCACAAGTGAATATGGATGTTATGGAACTGATTGGACTTCAAGATTTATTGAAAGAGCTGCACAAGTTGGTTGGGCAACCAATTTACGTACTTGTTCAGAAGATACAATGAAAGAAGCTGTAGATTACTCACTACAAGAGAATATAACACTCAAAGAAAGTATAGAGAACATTTTAGAACAAAAGAAACAACAATAACATTTTTTTTTTCAAATCTCTCGTAATTAAAGGGATAGGTTAGTTACTGATATGTCATGTTGATTTACTGGGTTTGAAAGTTAAAATATGGACACATTTGTAGTGTTTTATATTAATGACGAGTGCATGAACACAATTTTTCTAGTTATCTAAGATCATCTGTGGTTAATTACTTGACTTATGTGGTTACTGATACATCTCCTTAAAAATCATTTACAACAAATTACACAAATTTAATTTAATTTTTGAAATTTTACAAAATTTTACAAATTTTGTTTGCCATTTATTTTAAAGTGAAATGTATATTAATATTTTTTTTTAAATTATATTTATTAAAGTTTGAAGGCATTAAATTTGTTATTGCTAAAGTTTTATCTGTATGAATTGGAAGTATAAATAAATTGATTTGATTATAAAAAAGACTTGACTTAAATTTTATTTGTTCTTTTTATTTATTTTAATAATAATAATAATGATAATAAATTTGAACTGTTTAATATTTTTCTTGGTAAATTGGTAAGTTAATAAAGTCAATCAGTGTACATACTAAACTCTTTAAAATTTTAAATTGCCCAATACGGGATTAAAAAAAAAAACGAACTTGGTATGATTTTACTTCACATAATGAAAAATAATAATGATAATAAAAATGTTATGTAATATAGTACAAGTAATATTTTATTTCCATCTGCACTACCACTTTCTTCTACTTCTTCTTCTTCTTTTTTATATTCAGCCAAATCATTAACTATTAAGCTTTTAAATATCCTAGGCACAAAAAATAAACAGTTATGTGAACGTAGTTTACTCGTAAGTTTATAATACAAAAAAATTAAATCCAGGAACTTGTTTCTTGGAAAACTTTGTGTAAAAATATAAAAAAATAAAAATGTAAGACTCTTTCCTTGTTATTGAAGTAATACGCATTTTTAATTAATTTTTTATATATATAATCAACTGCAAAGATAAACAGCTTTTATATATAAAGTATATATATATTGTTTGCTTTTTATTTTCCAGTATCATTAAAAAATGCGCTTTATATACCTACAAAAAATAAAAAAAATTCAGAACTTTTTGGCATTCAAAGTTTTCCAAGAAATAAGTTTCCGGAAAAAAAATCTTAATTAGTTTTTAAAGTACAAACTTCCGTATAACTTGATTTTTGTGCTAATATTTAACAGCTTAACATAAAATTGTATAAACAATTAAAAGTATTTTAAAAATTAAACAATTTAATTAATTTATTTATTTAATTTATTTTTATTGTCATGCCTTTTCACTATTATTAATTATTACATTACTGTAAAATACTAAAATAACATTCTGATGTAATCATGAATCATACACCGAGTTGGTATGGCCGAGTGGTGAAGGCAGCTGGCTCGGAACTCTGTATTCCTCACCGAGTATAGGTTCGAGCCACTGCTGGGTGACGTAACGTGTGAGAGCAAAACACGTTGCACGATGCATGTTTAAATGCATTCCATGACGACGCACAGCATTTGGGAGGTGCAAGATTGATGTGATTGCACATTGCACCGACCAGCTTGCCTAGATGTTTCTACAATTTCTCTACGCCGTCATGGCGTATGTCGAGCTGGCCCGTGCGTGCAGTTTCCATTTATTGGAAAGTCCTTACCTGACGATAAGACAATGTCTTGACTGGGAAGGGTGTAGCACGACAACAAAAGATGGCAAAGAAGAAAAAAGTATAAAAATACTGAAAATTACAGTTTACTTAAATATTATACCTGTATTTCATTGTGAAATCTGGCATTAATACACTAATGCATAATGCATTAATTTCACTTGATTAATGTTATCTTAATAAACTGTAGTTATAGTGAGGTACTCAAAATTGTAGTAAAATATTATAATTTTTATGTAATTACAACAAATTTGTAATACTGTATAAATACCAGTTAAATAACCACTTTTATAATTATAATTTTTGTCGTTAATGAAATAACATTTTATAATATAAACTAAACTCGAACGAAGCCGTATCAGTTGATCAAAAATATTATATTATATGAATATACATAACATTATCAGAATATAGCACATAATATATTTTATACGGTTTCCTATTAAACAAAATAAATTATATATAACATTGAATCCATATTGAATCCACAATCATAATTAAAATACTATTTTAATAAAATAATAATTTCATTATAACTTTGTATAATTTTTCAGTTAAATATTTCTCTAATTACGTTGAGCATTGTTGCCATGCACATAAAAACTCAGTGATAAAATATAAGCTCGTTCTGTAAAGTAAAGTGAATCTCAACAACAGTGATTGGCTGACCAACAAAATAAGACACATTCATTGGTTGACTTTTTTTTTTTTTTTTTTTTTTTTTTTTTTTTTTTTGAGCCGATAAAAGTGAGTTGCATATTGAGACTTGAACTATTTTTGGGAATTTTCTTTCATTCATATCATGTTCAAAGTTCTAAAAGAAGAAATAACAATGATCGACCATATTTATAAACGTAGTAAACAGGTAACGACGTCATATCCAGCTGTTTTAAACAAAGGAACATTTTCAAAGCTGGCTCAATATTTGTGTGTAGTTTACAGAACGAGCTTTATTGTTTGTCTTCCTTGCATAGAAAAATTAAAAATTCACTTTTTAATATATTAGTGTGTTCTGTAAAGTATAGTGAGGCTCATTAACAATGATTGGCTGCCAAAAAAAATTTAGACACATTCATCGGTTGATCTTGTTTTTTGAGCCGATAAAAGTGAGTCGCATGTTAAGCATTTGGAACTTTTTTTTTTTTTTTTTTTTTTTTTGAAGTTTTGTTCATTCTTATCAGGTCTACGAAGAAATAAGAATGCTCCACCACACATATAAACGTAGTAAACAGGTAATGACGCCATAATCAGATGTTCTAACAATGTTGAACAAGGAAAAATTTCGAAGCTGGCTCAAGAGTTGTATGTAGTTTATAGAAAGAGTTGTATACATCTTACATTTCTACTATGCATAAGATTTTTTAATTATTACGTCTATTGCGTTAATATAATATCGTAAAATAGACTAATCAGGTAACAGAGCTTTATATATATATATTTAATGATAAAAGTAAATCAGCTCTATACTTTGTTAATAATTAAGTCTTATTTTTCGGTATTGCTGTAAATAAATTATTTGAATTATAGCTGAGGCTGTCTTTTAGACATAATGTAAATACTTTCTGCATACATACATTATTCTGCATGCATATTTATATTAGTCATAATATGGAGAGTTAGTAATCAATTGGCATAGTTTTCTGTCTTTGTTATTTTATTTTCCGTTCAATATTAAAGGCGTAGAACACCTTGAACAAAAGAGTTCTGTAATAGCCTAACAAACCTGAAATTCAACGTTGATTTAGCCGGAGTCATTTATTTCTAATTTATTTCCCATTCACAAAATGGCACTGGTGGTCACTGACGTCACAGCTCGCTTGTTTTACGTGCGTGTAAACCGGGTGAGATGTATAACGTCAGTGACTGCCAGTGTCATTTTGTGAATGGAAAATAAATTAGAAATCAACAACTCCGGCCAAATCAACGTTGATTTTCAGGTTTGTAAGGATATTACACAACTTTTTTTGTTCAAAGTGTTCTACGCCTTTAAGTATAATCACTGCAGACTAAGATTCGAGATTCTTAATATATAAAAGCAACATTAAAATCGTGCAAAGTTGGAGATACTTTAGATCAAAAATCGTTATCTTCTCATAAGTTTATTTAGAGTTTTTTTTTTTTGTCTATATCTTTATCTATTTCTTAACTGTATGGGAGAATCTGCTTACTCTCCAATAGTTATGTTTTTTACAAGCCATGTCATGATCGACTTATGTATAGATAAAAAAAAATTATTAAGGCATTGGATGGGCTGTTATATATAGAAAAGCTTGACCAAAATTATAAATTATACATTGAAGTATTTTTTTAACAAAATTGGGGAAGGTCTTTAAAAAATATACACTGTAATTAATAATTTGATGATACAAAAATAATGTCCCTTAATTATTATTGTTATTATTGAACATTATAAAAATATTTGTTAACAAGAAATTTAATTATAAAATAAACTAAATTATTGAGAGAAATGAAGAGAGGTAAAATAATCTGTAATCAACAATACCAATATAATACTAAACACGATGTTTATATACAAAAATACTAATACTAATAGAGGTTCCGCGCAAGATGGCGAGTATTATGCATCGGAACCTATGCCGGTGCCTGTAAACTTTCCTATTGTGCCGTTAATTCTTGTCTTTCCGTCTTCCTTTTAACCACTACTCCTTTGTAAACCTATTGTCTTCGTTTTCCACTAATTTTTTACTACCAGGCACCGGCTTCATAGTCATTAAATCCATCTTCATAATCGTTCACCACGTGGAGTGCGTGCAGATGAGGACGTATTGACCATAGGTCATAGTTAAAGTGAAGCGGAAATAGTGTAGAGGCCGATCGGGCGACATAGCTTCGCTCCGGGGCTCGTCTGCACACATTTACCACGGATCTTGGATGAGGACGTCTTCGGCCTGGACTTCTTCATAATCGGTTACTGTTCCGCCCAGAAAGACGGAACGGTTTACATCTCGAGGAGGAGCCTCGACTGGTCAAATTGCTAATAAGGCAGTGCCGCGACTGAATTACATTCATGTGCATGTGACCCCACGTCCCACGGCACATGAAAGCGTGGGCCAGTAAAAAAACGTTATCAATAAAAAAAAATACCAATACTAATAAAAATTAAATATTTTAAAATAAAAATGTATTAATATTGAAAAAATATATTTTAAATTAAATATTTGTTAAAATTTCATTAGAAAACAAATATAAATATATTATAATAAAACTAAACAAAATTTGATAGCACAGTTTTGTTTAGACAACGTATAAAAATAAATTATTTTAGTACACAATCACCCCAAGCTCTTTAATGGTTGTGTTGTGACGTCACTTGAACAGTTATAACAACAATATTAATTTCCATAACGATCTTCTCACGTAAAAGTAAAATAAATACACTTAACAAATTTTAACCAAAATGAATGATCATCTACACTATTCGAATTCCAAGGTCACCCATTTACTTCTCCTGTTAAACAAATAGAAACACCAAATTTAGATCATTCATTTTAAGTGAAATTTGCAAAATGTAGTTCTTTTACATTTTGACGAGAGAAGTCCGTGGGAACTTTCCCTTGAAAGTCTGTCTTTATTTTAGCTTGCATTATATATCTTGGACATATGGACAGTGTTATGTTTACGTATTGTTTCTTACATAAATACTTACATGATATTATACAGTAATGTATGTCTGTGTCACATTATCTCAATTGTCAGCATCAAAAATAATAATAATATAATAGTTTATTTTAAATCGTTATCGTTATTCCGTTCAATTAAAAAATTTCCGTTATGCTAGAAAGTTTAAAATTACTGAAACAAAGAACAAAATAAAGTAAATATAAATTTTTGTTTATTCAACAACAGATATAAATCCAAATATATTGAATAAAATAAAAAGTAAGCAATATATAAATAAAACAAAGCATAATAATGCAAAAAAATGTAGTTAAAATGTATATACAAAATATGAGCATAAAAAATAGTTGTGTAATAAAGTACATGACCTCAGGCAGGAAAGTACTGGTGTTACCGATATTTTGCTTGCCAAGGACTTCCTAAATGCCTAAGAATTCCTATATAACTATTGCTAGAGTCTTAGAATTTCTCGGACCTTTAGATGGCTTAAGTATGGCTTTTATATTTTAGGTCAACATACATTTTTATACTTAAACATGGCTGTAAGGCGTAATTGAATTGAATCATTATATTTATTTAAAATAGATTAAAATTCTATACTACTGAAATTTAAATTAATAACAACACGGTAGAGGAAAACAAACACGGTAGGACAAATTGCTTATGGTCCCATAGACACAAAAGAACCACTTTATCAACACAGTCTCATTCCTTTACCGAACACGAGCGTTTAATATGATTATTGAAGAGGCGGTTTAGGCTTCCACAGCCCCTTGAGATATCTGAAAAGATATCCTCCCTACCTGCTGCAGCCCTACGAGATTATATCGAAATTTTGGCGCCCGATCCGCCCCTCATATTCCCTGTAGAAATAATTTTCTATTTTATACGTATACACAAATGTTATTAGATCAGAGAAAGTACATTTAAAAACCTAGCGTTACGAAATTGCTAGGTGTTTTCTTTGCAACTAGAATTCATTCTCTATAAATGTCTAAAAGTGTTTGTGCACTGGCATTGCACAGGCAAGAAAGATAACAAAATACAAACAAAGCAAAGAGTATAAAGAATTTGTTATTAAATATCTAAAGCTTATTTTTGGCCCTTAAAAGTTATAATTATATCAAACTTATTAAATACAAAAGGTACTTTGATAAAATATGGTTTGTGGTATAAAGTGAATGCTGCAAGAACATAATTTTTCATGAATAATTAAATTGATGAGTTTTTTGTTTGAAATCACTTATTTGTATTTCATGATATGAAAAGTGCTTTCCATTTTCACAATTGATATTCTACTGCAAATTAAAGTAAGAAAGAAATTCATTATTTGGTATAATGTTTACTTGGGCATATTTCATCATCATGGAATTAAATTTGAGTAAAGTTAGAAATAATTCAAATAATATATAATTTTTATGCTTATTTGTTCATTGACGAAGCAGTGTACGTCTTAATTTATCATTATTTTGCCTTTTTTTTCCACTTTTTTTTCACTTTTTTTTTTTTGCCATTTATAATACTCAATAAAGAATTATTATTATGTTTATGACCTTAAAATGTCCGAATAGATTAAACTAATATATTGTGTGTGTTTTTGTGTATTTAAACATTTAACATGTTACAAGAAATATAGATTTACTCATTCCTCATTCTTCAAATTTAAAAGTGACATTATCAGCTAGAGTTGCTCTCACGAGACGGCATGAATCAAGAGACGCTAGTTTACATGGCTACGTATTTTTAAACTGGCAAAACGAGTCATTTTCCCATATCGGTCTGTTATTTAGTGCTTGCATAAGACGTCGACTTATTTATATATCAATAAAATATAAAATATTATTATTTAGTATGGAAAATAATATAAGAATTTTTTACCCTCTTATCAAAAAAATAGCTTCGTAGATATTTTAGCTGAAAAATTAAATTTAAAAATAAAAAGAAGAATCGTTCTTTATTTTCCGAATTGTGTGTGTGTGTGTGTGTGTGTGTGTGTGTGTGTGTGTGTGTGTGTGTAGAGAGAGAGAGAGAGAGAGAGTCTCCAAGAAAATGTAATAAAAGAACTTTCAGTAATGGCAAGAAGTTCACGGTGACATGTTATAGAAACCGTATTGGTAAATCTGAGTATCTTTTTTAGGTGGGAAACCTATCACTTGCGTGGAGTTCGTTATTTTGTCATACTTTTATCCACAAAACTTCTTGTTACCAAAGCAAAAATGTGCACGCACTCTCTCTCTCTCTCTCTCTCTCTCTCTCTCTCTTTATTATTATAGGTATCTTCAACGCGTATTTCCACACCTTTAGATACTACACATCCAACAAACTTGATTTCTTTTTAACTATGAAAGCTTGCTTAATGCTTACTTTTTATATCCTAAAGGTACGCCTTTTTACTAACGATGAACCAGATGAGTTCAGATTCATAAAAAAGATGCAGCTTGCTGATCCGTCAGTCCAGAAATACAAAACGTTTCATATAATTCACACTAATAAATATGAGTAGCATACAGTATTGAGAGAATACATCTTATAATTAACATATTTGATCATAATACTGACTTTCGGCAAAAGTTAGGTGTACTATTTGAATAGTTCTGTATATTTCACCTGTGGCAATCATATTGTGGCAAGACCGAGCTGGTATGGTCGAGTGGTGAAGGCAGCTGACTCGCAACTCTGTACTCCTCATCGAGTATAGGTTCGAGCCACTGCTGGGTGCGTACGTGACGTATGCGAGCAAAACACGTTGCACGATGCTTTGTTTAAATGAATTCCATGACGACGCTCAGCATTCCACGGTTTCTGTAGGCTGTCATGGCGAATGCCGGGCTGTGTACTTAGGCCGTGGCCGGCCCGTGTGTGCTTTTCCATTAATTGCAAAGTCCTTACCTGTCGATAAAACAATGTCTTGACTGGGACTGGGATTGGTGTATAGCACGATAACACAATATGGCAAGCAAATATAGCATGATTTAACCCAAGTTTGGTAGTCAAGTGTAAAGTAAGTATAATCTTACTAGCTTACATTTTCTTTTAATTTTTGTAATTATTTTTGTTTGCTGGCTTTCAGTATTATATAAAATCTCTATAATAGCTAAATTTGATTTACAGAAAATGTTAGTTGTAAAAAAAACTAACTGTTTTAAATCATGGCCCTTGATTCTCATCATAAAGAAAGAAAGAATTACTAAAACGATTGATGTAAAAATAATTACAGAAATGTGGAGACTTTTAATTGATCATCAAAGGTTTTAATGCTGAATATCAGGAATACAAAAATATCAAAATAAGTGTTTAAGTATTTCTGCAGTTCTCTGCAGCAACATACCGTCGCTTGTACAGAACAGTATTGCTCTCTTGTGCGGTCAATCTTGGAGTACGCGTCACCTATGTGTGGTCACCCCACTATGAACCTCCGCGATTGATCGCATTGAGAGAATGCAGTGTACATTTTGAGGACTTACTTGTTAGTGCTTTAAATCAGGTATTAATTTTAATAAATGTGATTATGTTAAGCATTGTAGGGAGGCAGGTGTTCATTCGCTTGCAGAGCGTCAAGAAATTACTGATTATTTGTTTCTCTATAAATTGCTATCTCTTAATAACAGAACACTTATATTGCTTAACTACTGTCGTATAAACATTGCTCATCATAGTTTTAGTAACAGAGTGCAACGAAATTATTCAAATCTGGTAAACTGAGCTTGTTTCTGTGATTTAGATTTCTTTAATATGTCACTGTCTATATTTAGGCACAATTGAAATCACGCCCGATTTTAGTATTATCTCAATGACTTGATTTTAGAATCATATTATTTAGATATGTAAGTGACTATAATTTTAATGTTTAATGTTTTTATTGCGTCGGGGTGGTTCTTCTGGGGTCGTCGCGGGTCCGGTACATGGCGCGTTTGCTTCAGTAAACCCTGTACGGATGCATCGCGTATCGGGTTCCTGATGGCTTCGGGGGGGGGGGGGGGGGGGGGGCTGTTTCGGTGCGGTAGAGATGATATATATTTTTTCTCAATGTATTAGATCTTATACTAAACCTCAGTATACTGTATAGCATAAGTATAAACCTGGCAAGGATCGCACCTCCTCACTCAGAAGATCAGCAAACTGCGAAGCAGAGTCTGAGGAAATTTTTAAACATAAGTGGTGCTTGAAAATGTCTAATTTTTATGTAAATTAACACAAAATTGTAAAGTTATATGTATATAAATTATAGAACTATGAACAACTATATGGGATTGTATATATGTGAAACAATATAGCATATTCATACAGTAGAACATTAATTTAATTAGTAACTGCATCGAAGAACCATTAACATTATTTATCTTACTACATTCATAAATGAAATAACACAGCAAAAAATACTTTTATAATAACTATATTAGTTAAATAGAAATGATAAACTTAAAAAAAATTGTGTTTATATAACATTTCATACAGTATTTATTCTAAAAAAACTTGACATATATTTTGAAATTTATATTATGTATTAAATAA